>LPNX010787311.1:882711-1151972 GCA_001517045.1 Pseudotsuga menziesii
TCTAGTTGAACCTCTTATTCAAGTGAAGTAGCAAGAACTTCTTCATGCGGGGGAGTTGGTGCTTCATATGGAAATTCCAAAGGTTGATCCAAAATAGGAATCCCCCCTTCAAGGTTTGGAATTTCATATTCATTTTCAGAATATGTCTTTGGATGAGGATAATTTTCCAAATGATCAAGCTGTCTCTCAATGGACTGGTCATTTTTATTAGTTTCAAGAAAAATGACATCTCTGGAAATAAAAAATTTCTTGTTTACCTCATCATACAAATGGTATGCCTTGGAGTATTCTTTGTACCCCAGGAAAATGCACTTTCTGCTTCGAGCACCAAGCTTGTATCTTTGATCCTTCGGAATCAAGGCATAACAGGTGGAACCAAAAACTCTGAGATGCCTGATTGAAGGGAGATGGCCAAACCACATTTCATGTGGAGTCTTGTCATCAAGAGCATTTGATGGACTTCTATTTCTCAAATATGCTGCACATTTTACTACATCACCCCAAAACATTAGTTTTACATTCTTGAAAAACATCATTAGTTTTACACCGTTTTGTTGAGGATTGTAGGGAACGGTAGTCTGATGTGCAATTCCATGTTGGTGAAGATAATTTTCAAAAGCATTTGAAGTGTATTCTTTCCCATTATCAGTACGAAGTGTACCATTTTTGATTGTGCTTGTTTTTCAATCAATGCATGAAAGTCTTTGAATGTTTGAAATGCTTCTGATTTTGTCTTTAAACAGTAAATCCAGCACATTCTTGAGTAGTCATCAACAAATGTCATAAAATACTTATTCCCATTTAGTGAAGGAGTTGGCATTGGGCCACACAAATCATAATGTACTAATTCTAATTTCCTACTTGCTCTGAAATTAGATTCATGGAATGGCAGCTTACTATGTTTCCCTAATATACATGCATCACATTTATTCTTCTCTTTGGGAATGGTGGGCAGACCAAATACACCATTATTTCTCAACAAACGAAGACTGTTATAATTTAGATGACCAAATATTGCATGCCACAATGAGTTAGATGACATATTACCTTCTCCACGCTAAGAGAGGTAGGCATAGTTCTGAAATCTTGCGGATGAACCCTTGAGCTTCAGCAGCTTCCCATCTTCATATCCAGTCATAATGACTTGGTTGTCAGAGGACTTTCTTATTTCAACGATTCCATCAAACATGTGGATGGAATGGCCTTGCTGTTGAATCTTCGCCAAGGACAGCAGGCTTCTCTACAACTCTGGAAGATAGAGAACGTTATTCAACAAGAAATCAGTTAATCTAGGCGTCTTTAGTCGAATGGTGCCCATTCCCTTTGGTTTAATACTTGACTTATCTACAAAGTAAACTATGCCATCTATTGTTTCATTCAGTTCTTCAAAACAGTCTTTTCTAAATGTCATGTGTGATGTTGCACCAGTATCAAGCAGCCAACAATATTTATAAGATGAAAGAGAAGTCATTTCATTAAATCCAAGATTACAATGTGCAACAATACAAGAATCAGAAGATTTACTAGCATCTAGGTCATCTTTCTTCTGGTTATGCTTGTCTTTGATGGAGTCCCATGAAGCCCAACACTGATCTGATGTGTGCCCAGTATTTCCACAATGCTTGCAATTTGATCTTTTTCTGGAGTTGTTTCTGCCCCCTCTGCCTCTCTTGCTGCAATCTCCCTTGGAAGGGTCTTTGGATTGGTCTTTGCCAGCTAGGGCAGCACCAATACTAGATGCCAAAGAGTGCATCTTTACAACTGTTAGTTTACAATAATAAACTTGATATGACAAAGAGAAAAACAATAACCTTGCAGGTCTACAGTCTCTGCCAAGGTGTACAATGCAAGTTTATAGCATATATATCAGTCAATATATCAAAATATATCAGTCATACACAGGCTTCTTTATATGAGTCACTAGCAATCAGTCAGCATAATATACAGCACACAACATTTGCACATATTAGTCTCAGTATTCAGCTCCAAAGAAATTTCATCTCCTCAAACAGTGTACATATGGAGGCATATTCCAACACAGTGCCTTGAGATATTTTTTATTTTTTTTTAGTGTACTTGTGCATGATCAATCAATCCAAGGTTATTTTCCATATGATAATTAGTGGATAAAACACTAGAATTTTCAGCCTGTCATGTGGAAAGATAAATGTGCATCGAATGTCAAACTCAGGCTATGGACAGAGCCTACAAATTTGAGAGAGCGACACTGCAACTTACCATACTCCACAAGCTACATGCTTCACTAAGTAGATGCAGGATTCAGAACTGCAAGAGCGTTCAATCACAAGCAATATTCCTCTGCGAACTTTACCACAAGTGCCAACAGGTTACGCTTCAATGCAAAGAGGCATCTCTTCAACACAGCCTTCAATGCACAGCTTTCACGCACAGGCTGCAATCTCTCCGTTCAATATTAACACAGCCTCAATCTTCTCCAGCATATATCCTTCAATGGGCCTTCACGCAGACAGCTCCACGCTGGTCTTCACGCGGTCGTAGATACTACTGACTCTCTTCAACACAGCAACTCTTTCGCACAGCAACATATATGGGGCACAATACATCATACATTATTTAGTGGAGAGCACCAGCGATCTCCAATACAACACGCAGCATAAACTAGGGTTTTTGAAAGTCATAAAGAACTCAGACAGGCTCCATGTGATTTATGACAGGCTCCACGCGATTGATTAGGTTAAGAAATGCAGTCCCCAACATAGCAAAAATTGTACAACTTTTACCTTCACACAAGCATCAAATGACAGCAGCCTTCAGGCTCATACTCCACGCAGGTTCATGCAGCATCAAAAGAGTGCTTCAACGCACCATACATAGCTTTCACGGGCCTCTTTCATTCACCACAAATGAAAATGTATGCGGAATTTACCACTCAAACTTCACGTGACTGAGCAATGGGTGTAGTATATTACAACTCTCCATGCAGGATCCAACGCAATTATCTCCACAGTCTATAGATTATAAAATCCCAGCATGAAATCGCAGCTCTGATATTTTTGCAAAATATGGGTCGCAGTTCACAAAATATGAGTGGAATGGGTCGCAGCTCTTACAACGTGGGTCGCAGTTCACAAGTAAAGGGGTCTTCAATGCAGTAACACAGTCTTCAAACACCAGTCTTCAGCAATAACACCAGCATTCTCCACGCTATTATAGAAATCGCAGCCTCAGCCAAAACGTAGGCAGCTTCTCTCAGAAAAAATTAGGGTTCACTCATGGGGATTCTAGGGTTTGCGCTGCATGCTTCCGGTCCAGCTCCATGTTGTAATTAATGGAGGAGAGGTCTTCAGCTCCAACATGATGGTAATGCTATCAATATAAATTCAAACTCACCCATAAATATTCATACAACACGCTCATTATTAAACGACTGAATAAAATTTCAACCGCTCATTCAAAAAGGAGGAGTAACGCATACACTGCATGCGACTCGACTGGCAGAGTGATGGAGCAGTCTGGCAATGGACTGGCAAGTAGAATGCTAGGTATGGGCAGACTGGCAATAGGCAGGAGTTATGGAAGCACTCTAATACCACTTGTTAGGTATAACTCCTGATTCATCTTATTCCCTTACCAAAGCAAATATTTATACATTACAATGTGGCGGTTGAGAACCAACCTTTTCACCTTCCTATCTATTCATATTCCTATTTATTATTTATTTACAATAATCCCGATGGATTATTCTAACACAACTATTCCATGAGAATCGAAAACAAAATGGTTATGATACCAAATATGATTCACAAACTATCATGGATATTCCATGAGGTATCTCATCACAACATATTTGAATATGATACTATAAATAGAATTATATTATATTATACTATATAGTGAATGTTATAGCTGATTTCACCAATCCAGGTGAATCACACTTTGTATGGCCTTCCCCTGTCCTGCTGCAGACTCCTTAGACCCCATGGACCATTTTTTGTCCTTTCATGTTTCCTTGAACATCCCTAAAAACATGTGAAAAATGATACATGCGACTTTTAAACCTATAAGCGCGTATATACGTGGGTTTGACCACTAAAACCGCGTACATCGGGATGTGTACAAAATCCAAACCCTTTTGGAGTTTTCCTTGACATGGATCTGACTCATTTGACTCCTGGCCTTCCATATGCCTTGAGATCGCTCAGATTCGACCTTTCATTACCCCTTTGAAAAGCTATATAAGGAACCCCTTGGTACATTGAAGGCAGAAGAGAGAATTGAGAGCAAAGAAACTATAGTCCATTGTTGCCGAAACTTATGCTTGCGTCTGCATCCCTTTGTCCCTTGGAGCACTGTTGTGTTCTTCCCAATCTTGCCTTTTTCTTGTGAGCTTGCTATCTAGTGATGGAGGATTGAAGTGATGGAGGCCCAAGTGGGGGATTCAGTTTCTCCGGTTCGCAGACGTGCCGACAGAGGTTGTATCTTGTAATCTCTGATTTACATTAATAGAAATATATTTTCCTGTCCAATAATGTGTGTTTGAATGAACATTTTATCCATTGGATTATGTCAAATGCTTATACATTATTGATTATATATGCTATAATAGATATAACACCATGATATATAGAATGGTTGTATTGTTTACTTGTTGTTGAGGAAGTAATATATCAATTCAAGCTGAAGTTGGAAAGCTCAACGGGGATCTACTTCAACCGTCCAGAATAAGGTACGAGGTCTGATCTTTTAGTGTTAGACATTTAATTTCTATTGCATATTGGAGAGGATTGATTTCTAGAGTCAAGATGTCTATTGTGGTACCCCAATCCATAGGAATGCTCTCCGTAACAGAATTGGCGACTCCGCTGGGGAGTTCCTAGTAGTTTTCCTTTGGGGGTTGTTTTCTTGGCATTCAATGAATTTGAATTGCTCTTTCTCTTGTTTCTATGCCGGGTCTGGGGGCATGTATGCCTGGTAGTGTCTGATTGGTGTGAATTTTGTCTCAGCCTATCTGTTTGCCTTGATTTTATGCACCTTTATTCCTGTACGTGAGTTTTTAACTCACAGTCGCGTATACACACGGGTTTCCCTTTGATTTCTGTGTATACACATGGGTTTACTACGAATAGTCGCGTATGCCTTTGATTTTGCCTTTTTGTGGAAGTTAAATGGTTGCTGGGTGAATTTTGGTATTTGCTGAGTCTCCTTTGGCACTGCCTGAGTCTGTTTATACCTCTGTTTGTGACAAGAAACGTTTTTTTTAGGCTAAATTTTTTCTTTTTAAGAAGGTTCTTGTCAAGGCATTTTCGATTTTTTGTTTGAGATCAGTGCATTAGAGTTATTTTACCTTAGTGCTTTGCTTGAGTGCTGTTTATGTGTGCTTGTAGAGTCTAGGGGTTGTAGAATCATTATTTTTCTTTTTGCATCTCATTTTATTTCAAAAAATCCAAAAACATTTGCTTATCATCATGCATTGCATTTTGCATTTTGCATTGTACTTGCACTATATTTGCTTTGGAGTATTAGTTACGACTTCATATAGGAAAAATTGCATTCATCATTTGAAGAAAAATTGTGCATTTCACGTAGTAGCATACCCTGTTTTCATGGACACAATGCATTTGCATTGATTGTTAGGTGTGGATTTTACTTCATGTTGTGTCATAACACCATTAGTTGCACGACCATATCCCATTTTTGAGTAATAAAGCCAATTAAAATCAACGCTAAATTAAAATGAACTACACTCTTTTCTTTTATAGGGTGCATCAACAAGCTTAGGTTTTAGGATCTTGGAATAGTTCATTGTAAGTCAATTCTCCAAGATCACTAAATAACAACATGTATGTGTCTGTCTAGGTGAGTGTGTGAAATCCTTGGTATAACCAGTGTTTCTCAGGATCCTCCTCTCAAAAGGGAGTTAAGCACAAGGCAGTGTGAGCGGTTATTGATTGGGATGATCCCTAGTCATAACTGAGTAGCACCGGAGATATTTCCAGGATTGTATTCGTATCTGGGGGCTCTTTCGAGAGTTTTGGGCTTTGCTACCCTACCCATACAGTCAATCCTGCCTGCGAATGTCCGCCTGAGCATTGGTTATATTGAGGTGACCTTAGTGGCCTTCCCTAGGATATCGAAGGGGTACTTTGCAGGGGTTATTCTGTGGGTGTCCCGACCAGGTTGGGGTTAGAAAACACAGTCGCTTTACGCATTGAAGCTGAGGGCCGCAATAATTGGTTACATAGCTCCACTTGTTGTGTATGGGAGTCTCAAGCCTCTCCTAGGTGAGACATACCTGCTTCATTCGGGAGCTCACTTATCTAGCCCTTGTTTGCTTGCATTTGGATTTAGATTTTGTTAGTGATTGCTCTGTGCATGATAGTTGGCCTAGGGTTTACGTAAATAGAGAGTCTTTTTTTTACTTTTTGAGTCATTGTGGATTCGGGTGCGGCTCCTCGCCGTTCTCATCGTTTAGCAGGACTTTCGCCTTCTACTTCTCCTCCTCCTTTGGGAGAGAGACCTAGACAGTCCAGGCAGACTATTTCACACATTGATTCACACACCATGGGAGACCATTTAGAAGGTATTCCTGAACCACCTTCTCCCATTCGTGTGGATGAGGGGTAGTTTACTCCTACTTACGATCCTTCACCCGACTTGGCTGAGTTAGGTCCTATGATTTCTAAGATAGGAACCATGCATGATAGACCTACTCGCTCTAGGGTTGATTCCCCATTGATGCGTTACCAGTATGGAATGTTGGAGGACGTTGAGACTCATTTTGAACCCGCTGGCACTAGCTATGGTAGTTATGGTATGTCTGGTTTTCCTACGCATGATTTGGCATGTCATGTCGAATCTGAATTCGAGCCTAACACTATGCCTGGGGGCACTCTCATTCCTTACAATGCGGAGAGGTTTGGGAGCACTAGTCACATTGCACCTTCCGTCCCAGTGGTGGAAGTTACATCACATATTCCTCCTAGGTCTAGGGTTAGTGATCCTATTAGGATACCAGATCTGAGACAAGTGACGATAGGGAATAGTACGTACTTTATTACTCAGATCCCTTCATCCTCTGTCCCTAGTTCTTCAAATGTCCACCCTCCACCTTATTCACGTGGTCCTTTGAGTCGGCACATGGCTATGAGTCAGGTCTATACTGCGGTTACTAGACCGATTGGGTCTCAAATTTACATACCACCCGTTTCTTTGGGAGGTTATGTTCACGCTTCTAGAGGTCATGTTACTACTTTCAGGGCGTATATCCCTACTTTCTATATGTATATTCCTACGTCTGAAGCGTATCTTCCTACCTATGGAGTGTCTCATGGGGCATCGCATGCGATGACCTATGGACCCTATTATGGGATGCAGTATGGACAGAGTTCTTTACCTTATGGAGGCGGGTATCAACAACCTGCTTACTCTCCTAATTGCAGCTTTGTAGCTCCTACTAGTCAAGGTCCACAACACTATGGTGCTTCCATGCCACCCTATACGGGTCATACGGGAGGAGGGCACTATGGCCAAGGCCATGTTGGTAATAAAACCTATATGAATCAGGGAGCGGTCCATCGACCTCATCATCCTAGGCTCCCTTTCCTCATGACGCTCAATCTTCCTGACTTGTCGATATTGACGAACAATATTGCAGCTCATGACCTGGCTTGGCCGGCTGTCCCTACCAAGCTTCCTTCGGACATACCTAATTTCGAGGGAAAACCGGGAGAGGATCCGAGCAAACACGTTACTACATTTCACCTATGGTGCTCTTCGAATTCCTTACATCAGGACTCAACCCGTTTGAGACTATTTCAACGCACCCTTACAGGGCCTACCGTGAAATGGTATATAGAGTTACCTAGGGGAGCTTTCGCTTTGTTCGATGACCTTGTGATGACTTTTCTTAATCACTTCCAGCTACCAGTGCGTTATGACGTTGGTACTGAACTCTTGTCGACATTTCAGCAAGATAAAGCCACACATATCTCTGATCACATTCAAGAGTGGCGTAGACGAAAGAGGTTAATTAAATCCTTTATACCGCTAGATTTCCTCCTTGAGTGGTTCCTCAAGTCATTATTACCATATATAGCGAAGGATGTTTCTACATCCAGAGTGCAGAATGAGGAACAAGTGATTTTAGGGAACAGGAACTGGATTTGATCTATGCTTAGTCTGGTTTCTTATATGAGATTATTCCCAATGCTCCGCATTCCAGTTTCGACCCCAAAGTCAAACTTGGACCATATGCCGATGGCATTGTGGGTTGTGCAAGTGCGAAACCTGTAGATTCGGTTGCAAAACAAGTTAGTCAATTGTCAATCAACCAATCTGCTTCGAGACAAGCTACGGCTTCGTCTCTACCCACCCAAACGGTGAGTGTACTTTCTGTGCAATCGTCGGACTAGAAGGGTAACCAGCAGCCTAGATGGAATAGAAAAAAGGGTAAAAATAATCACAAGGGTGGGAATAAGAATGAGAATGCTAATAGTAATGACAATAATGGCCGAAATGCTGGGGGGGACAAGCAAGCTAAACGTAAGGTTAAGTTCCCTTGCAAGTTATGTAAGGACGATCGCCTCACTTACTTATGCCCTTGTATTGAGGAAGCTTTGAGATTCTTGGCATAGGGCCCAACTGTGCTAACTAACCCTTTACTGCACAATCAAAATGTGAACTCGAAGTCCCATGACCAGTCTGGTGATGATCATGATTTTCCGGAGACTAGTGGTTGTGGTTGCATTAACATGGTCCGTGCTATGAAAGTTGTGACCCATGCGAAAGATTATGGTTTGTCACAACCTAGCCCAGGAAAAGAGCCTGATCCACCAGGGTCCCCTTTGCATATTGAGAAACCTATGGATAAACCTGAGACTACACCTCGCATTCCTAAGGGAGTCCTTAAGTGTTCGGGGCATAATCCAAATGCCTGAGCCGCCCAAAACTATTCAGTTGTCGAGGATTTGGGCCACACTCCTTGTGCGATGTCTACATTGGAAGTGCTTCAGAGTTGTCCTTCACAAAGGAAGGTGTTTCTTTCCACCCTTGGTGTGAATGATGATGATTCTTCCTCCGTGATCAAATTTGAAACCGCAGGACTTCAGCCTTGCTTTCCCTACTATGTGTCTCTTTTGATTCACATAGAATGTATTAATATGATCATCAAGCGTACTGTGATTGACGAGGGCGGTGCTGCTTATGTGATGTCTTTATCCTGCTGGAAGGGTCTAGGTTCCCCTGAGCTATCTAAATCAGCGACTATGTTAACTGTGTTTGATGGGAGATCTTTTAGGCCGCATGGTATCCTTCCTTCCCTCAAAGTCTGTTTGGGAGGGAAGACCATTGCGATAGAGGTCGAGGTGGTTGATGCGCCCCTTGACTACAATCTCTTGCTGGGTAGGAATAGGATGTACAGTATGCAATCCGTTGCTTCTTCCTTGTTCCACATTGTTTGCTTTCCACATAACAGGAATATCGTAACGATTGATCAAATGACATTCAAGAATCCATCTATTACCACATCTTTGGAAGCTTCGATCCCGATCGTTGAACATTCTCAGCTGACAGCTGGGAGTGTGGGTGTATTCATGTATCCATCCCTCATGGGAAGCTTTAGTTGTCCTGCACCGATCCTCATGATAGGATCTAGTTTTGATGAGGCTTCGACATCTACGAGATCGGTGTCTTTTCGCACGAGTCATATGGAAGATCCTTGGATCCTTCCTGCACCAAGTACTTCGAGTGAGCCCGTCGTGACGGACGTGCCATTGCCTACAACTATGATAGCTTATCAAGCTAATATCAAGTGTGTTACAGAGCCTAGTCCTTCCTCTTCGCGGATGGAGGAGGAGGACCCTTATGTGCTGCCGGCATGGGCAGTACAGTCTTCTCATGCACACGACTGCCTTGATATGGTTTTCCCTTCAGATGAAGCAATTATCGAGGCTATGTCGGGAGTTGATCCACCATGGGAGGAAATTCATCATAGATCGTACTTTCTTCTAGAGATTGACCACTTGGAGCGTGAGGATTTTAGGGTGGTTCTTAGTCAGAGAGTTGGTAGTCCTATGCTTCCATTAAGTTATCTTGGTCCGATGGCTAATGGAAACATGGAAAACATATCTTCAATGATTCCTATCAACATCTCTCGTAATCTTGGCACGATAGAGAATGTCTATATTGGGGCGGAATGTTCCCATGCTGAGATTCTTGAATACATCGAGCTATTTAAGCAATTCTGTGATATTTTTGCTTGGTCTTACAACGAGATGCCAGGTAATGACCCTTGTATTGTCGATCATGAGATTAAGACTTACCCCAATGCCAAGCTTGTTCGAAAACGTTTACGTATGGTGAATCCTAGGAAAGCACCCATGATTAAGGAAGAGATAGAGAAGCTATTGAAAGCCGGTTTCATCTATCCCGTTCCCTTGACGGAGTGGGTTTCAAACCCCGTTCCGGTGGATAAGAAGCAGGGAGCGATTTGCATATGTACTAATTTCTGTGATTTAAATCATGCTTGTCCTAAGGACAACTTCCCCACACCATTTATTGGTCAGATTTTGGATGAGTGTGCGGGTAGCGAGGTGTTCTCCTTTATGGATGGCTTTTCTGGATATAATCAGATATAGATTAAACCCGAGGACCAACACAAGACTGCCTTTATTTTTCCTTGGGGAACGTTTGCATATCAGAAAATGCCTTTCGGCCTTAAAAACAATGGAGCTACATTTCAGCGGGTGATGACCTTGATCTTTCACGATCTTAAATCAATTATTGAAGTATTTTTGGATGACCTCGCTGCTCATTCTCGTATGAGAATGCGTCATCCCTATCACTTGAGATTGGTATTCGAAATATGTCGGAATTATTCGGTTAGATTAAATCCTCATAAGTGCATCTTTTGTGTGAAGTTAGGTCATTTACTAGGATTCATCATTTCTAAAGAGGGTATAAGAGTCGACCCTTTGAAGGTTGAGGCAATACTTCAGTTGTCTCCCTCGAAGAATATTCGTCATCTTCAGTGTTTGCAAGGCATGGAAAACTTCTTACAAAGATTTGTTGTCAACTTTTCCAATTTGACTAGAGGCTTCATGCATCTCTTGAAGAAGGACACCCCCTTTTATTGGGATGAGCGAGACCAGGAGTCCTTTTATGCACTCAAGCGAGCCCTAGCATCGGCCCTGGTGATTAGTCCCCAGGACTATAGCCGTGATTTTCTATTATATGTTGCCACGTCATTAGAGACGATTGGTATGGTTTTGGTTCAAGAGGATGAGGAGCTCCAAGAGCATGTCATATATTATTTGATCCGGAACCTAATTGATGCAGAGATTCATTATTCTCATGTTGAGAAGCTTGATTTAGCTACCGTACATGCGGTTCAGCGGTTGAGACATTATATTCTCCTTCACCAGACCTTGGTTGTGGCCCATGTCAATCCATTTCAATTCATCCTCACTCAAAGGATGATTGGGGGAAAATATAATAAATGGATTGTCATTCTGTAAGAATTCGATCTCGAGTTTGTTTCGGCAAAATCAAAGAAGTCTTTAATTTTTGCAGAGCTTATATCAGATTTCCCAAGCGAGGCCGAGGAGTTGGTTTGTGAAGATACATTTTTCAATGAACACATTTACTTAATCTCAACATTAGACCCATGGTATGGGGATATCATAATATATTTACAAACACTGAAGACCCCTACTCACCTCTTGCGAGATGAACGACGACGATTACGTCATGTCTCTAAGAAATACCTCATAGTGGATAACACTTTGTACTGCCGTGGGGTATATTCCATTTTATGATGTTGTTTAACCTCATGATGAGGCTGAGGTGGTTCTGAATGATTGCTACAGAGGGGCATGTGGTGGTCATTTATTTGGGCTTTCTACAGCTCAAAATATTTTAAGAGCGGGTTATTTTTGGCCGTCGATCTTTAAGGATTGTGTTGATGCGGTCAAGAGGTGCCACCCTTGCCAGGTTTTCACACGTAATATGCGCTCGAAACCTACCTCGTTACATCCCATTATTACTGCCAGTCCCTTCACTAATTGGGGGCTCGATTTTATGGATTGCAACCCAGCTTTGGCTGGGGGGCACCAGCATATTATAGTGGCTGTTGATTACTTCATGAAATGGGATGAGGCTATGCCTACATTAAAATCCAATGGTGAGATAGCCGCCCACTTGGTTAGGGATTCCGAAAGAGCTTGTCACTGACCATGGCTCGCACTTTCAAAACCGTATGATGGAAGAGTTGGCATCGAAGTTAGGGTATAAGCAAGAGCATTCCTATTCTTATTACCCTCAAGCGAATGGACATGTAGAGGCAGTGAATAAATCACTCAAATCCATTCTCCAATGAACCATTGCACAAAGCAAGAGCAATTGGCACATCATGTTATATATTGCTTTGTGGGCATATCGAATCGCTGTTAAGACTGCCACTGGTTTTTCTCCATATCAACTTGTACATGGAGTGGAGTCGATATTGCCGATTGAATGTGAGATTCCTTCTTTCAAGCTAGCTGTAGAACTCTTACTGGACACTTCACCATTGGAGGAGCATTTGGTTCACCTTGAGCAACTTGATGAGCAACGTCGGGATGCCCTGTTGGTTCTAGAAGTTAATAAACATCACGTAAAGTCCCAATACGATAAGTCTGTCCGTCCAAGGGCATTTAGTGAAGGAGACTTGGTCCTTTTGTGGGATCAACCGAAAGAACCCTTGGGGGTAGGAAAATTTAATCCTATGTGGCGTGGTCCTTACATGGTCAAGCGTGTGTTAGAGAAGGGTGCGTATGAGTTAGTGGATTACAAAGGAACAGCCTTGGCGGAGCCTAGAAATGGGCTCTATCTTAAGAAATACTATGCATGATCTTCAACCAAGGCTGCTTATTGTATATTATTGTACAGTTTTGCATAGTTAGGTCTTTTTCTTATTGTGATCGGGTTTGTGATTAGTTTCTGTTTCTTTTGGCATATTTCAATGGAATCTTCCATCTACATAGGATTCGCGGATGGTGCAAGCGGTCACACTCAACACTCAGCCTCTGCTGCTTGGGTGATTTATACTCCTACAGGTCAGGTACTGTCTTTAGGAGGCGTATGTCTACGGCCATCTTCCAACAATGTTGCTGAATATAGTGCCGTTATCGAGCTTCTACGGGATGCCATTTCACATGGCGTTCTCTCTCTTGAGGTACGTCTTGATTCAGAGTTAGTAGTGTCATAGCTCAATGGTTTGTACCATGTTAGAGAATGTTATTGAGAAGATTCTTACATGTGAGATTGTTAGAATGAAAATTTGACAATATAACATATATACACATTCCAAGAAATAGTAATCAAGTTGCTGAATCATATGCTAACTATGTGTTAGATTGGAATTTGTTTCATTCACAATAAATTAATCACAAACGCAATTTTTACACATGTAAATAAATAAACTGATCACCATAAAACTTTTTATATACATCCAAAATGTGATAATACATAGTGTCATGATACAAAATTGGGGTTTTCGAGCCACCAAAATATAATACACGGTAGTACAAAATGTATACACTCCCAGGTGTCTAATC
The DNA here is from genome assembly GCA_001517045.1 of Pseudotsuga menziesii. NCBI lineage: Eukaryota > Viridiplantae > Streptophyta > Pinopsida > Pinales > Pinaceae > Pseudotsuga > Pseudotsuga menziesii. The sequence goes on from LPNX010787311.1 coordinate 896,286, forward strand.
CTGTGGAGGAGGAGGAGGGTTGTGATCATAGAAGGTCACTATGGCTCTAGCTAGCCGTCGAAATAATCGCACCCATGCACATGGTACACCCAATACCTGCTGCTGCATAGCCTCAGGAAAGTCCTCGACTTGCGCCATGGGAACTCTATGTGTCAGTCTCACAAAATTGGTATGAATTCTCTGGAGCCTTCGTTCCGCATCCACACCCGTGATGTCATCTCCTCTTTCCCTCCATCTATGACGAGGGAAGCCTTATGGCCACCGTGGTCCCACATCTGCACACAAATGGTAGATGTCACTATGTATTGTCACACAAAAATATGTCTTTTTGATTCCAAATAATCATGAAAACACAAAAAAATTAAATAACTCAAAAAATTTAAAAAGAGAGGGTCGAGATTCGTTACCTATATCGCCATATGCTGATCCTAGTGGTAGCGGCATGTCCGGGTCCCCCCGAAAATCTATCCCTACATAGGGGTAGTCATCGATGGAAACTATCTGTCGTTGTCGCCACGGAAAGAAGTCAGCTGGATATGGGTTGGCCATCCTACCATCCCTAGTCCGCGCATAGCATCTGGCCAACGCCGTTGGGATGGATCTCGAACCCTGTGAAGAGGAACGTCCACTCTGGGGCTCAATCCTGGAACACATCTCAAAGAAAAACATGCTCAAAATACTGTTGAACCCGAAGTTCCACACTCTACCTACCTTACACTCACTGAGCTGATGTTTCATGTTGCTCAATAGTGTAGTGGTCCAGTCATAAATCATGGGTCTCATGCACTCCACTGCATAGAACATCAGAGGCCGCGAGGCCTGGTGGAGTGATGCCAAGCCTGCTATCCTGCCCAATGTCAAAAGTATGGCCTTTAGGCCCAGTACCTGTATAGCGTTGGTAGGGACCTGACTCCCCACCTTCTCTATGTCTGGATAGTAGTACACTACAATGTACTCGTCGATAGTTAGGCCACCTCCTGGCCCACCACGAGAACGAAGGTTGACCACTTCCCCTCATCTAGAAAGCCCAGTAATGAAGTATATTTCCTCCACCTCTATGGTAAGGGACAACCCATCTATCTGAAAGGACTCCGATTCTGGATCCCAGTAATCCACCAACATCTATAATAGTCTTGGTTTGGCCCTCAAACCACCAAGACACCAAAACTTGTAGAGTCCACATGCACATAGAGCCTGTTGAGCCATTATATCGGCCCTTACTGCTTCCTCTACTTCACCATGTTCACGCTCTCTCCACTCTAGGACCATCCTACACAAGAAATTACAAATTTGTCCATTAGATTATTGAAAAAACCTTATGCACGGCCTCATACGCGACTATTTTCAAAACAACCACGTATGTACGCGTGTTTGAGGGTATTTTCCGCGTATATCCAGCCCTATACACGGAAAAAACCTTGATTTCTGCGTGGGAAGCAACGCTCATTTTAGGTTGGCCTAGAAATCTTAATTGACCATGTAATTTCATGAAAATTTCATCAAAATGAAAGAGAAGAGCATGGGTAAATACCTGGAAGAAACGATAGTGGATTCCGCCGGCTGGATCTCCTGGAATTTGCTGTTGAAAATCAGAGCTCAAATGGGTAAAAGTTTCAAATGTTTTATAATATTTTGAATTGTTTACTATTTATAGAAAATTTTCAAATATTTGAAAATTTTTACACCCTTTCCTATAGTTTCGACATTTTCTAACCATTTTGGACCGTTTTTGACATAATTCATGTTGTAGAGGACCTTTTTCAGTGCTGTTTCAGCCGTTGGATTGACCCGTTCATGCCGATCTCAGGTATCATGTCTAAACTGACATATAGGTTAGGTTGCATCACTATTTGCATTTTGCATGGCCTTATGACCATATCATCATGACCTTAGGTACGAACCCACTCTGTTATGTCACGGAACCTTCTTGCTGTTTTAGAAGTGGCATGATATGAGTGGTAGAGCTTCACCTTACATGGGTACCCTAGTTAGCACCTTATTTGCATTTGGTGCCCATGCTGACGTTTTCTCTTTTAGGGTGTGGGAGTTCGTTGTATAGTACTGCCATGACATTTTGTAAGAGCCTCATACTCCTCTTGATCTTTTACTGGCTTATTTCCCTCAGGACTCCCTCATGTCAAGTTGTGAATGCATTATCATGAGATTTTCCTGCCTTATTGAACTTTATGCCGGCTCCCCTAACATTGCGTTTCATCCATATAGCCTGAGCTTGTCTCATGTCTAGCCATGCAGAGCCATTTTTTATATCCTTCGCAGCTTGTTTCCCTTTTTACCGGGAGGGGATTTTCCCTCGAGTGTCGATATCCTACACATGTATCTTTGCATTGAGCATAGGTATGTTCCACTGATTGGAACTAGTTTGTTTTCCCTTATGAAACTCATCTCCTCCTAGTCTGTAACTATAAAGCCATTTTATTCTTTTTCAAGCTTTTTAAATAATTGAAAAAGTCCAAAAAAATCAAAAAACAAAAAATCCAGACAAGGAAAGATGTTATCTGTGGCAGCTGTCGAGTCGTGTCGCCTTCGAACAGAGCACTGTATATCACATCCATTGGTTGGGTTATAGTTTGACTTTAGGAGCTGTACTCATTTATCTGAGTTTATCTCCATCGACTGGTTAAGCTTACAGTCCCTATGGAGTCTCTATCGATGCCTCCTGTGTCACAGAGATGTCCCAGTTTGTATATCGAGTCTATGCTACCTTTATTCAGTCACCATACGCCATTATGCTCTTGTTCAAAGGAAGTTGAAGCTTGAGTCAGCCATTCCTTAGTTCTCTTGACTTTGCATGTCGGCCATTCCCGGTACAGTTACTGGTTCATGCACCTTATGATCGAGTCCTTCCACATTATACAACTTTGCTGAGTACCTCATGTTGGATGATGGGGGATGCCTTAATGCCCTCCTTCCAATGGATTTCATCCCATCAACTTCAGATCATTTATTCTGGGATTGGAATCTAGAGTCATTTTGAGTGACTTGAGACTTGCAGTCATCAGTGGCAGGTTCTCTTGCCATCGACAGTCTTTGGGAATACATCAATGTCCCCTGATCGATGGATCCTCTCAAGTGTTCGAAACCAACACATTTATTCACACTTATTAGTTTGCACTCTAGTACCTTGATTCCCATTTTCATTATCGGTGGGTGATCTCGCATCTATTAACGAACATGTACTCGTAGTGGTTTGTGTAGAAGAATTTCCATATTGGTGGCATCTCTTATATGCTACGTCCTTGATCATGCCAGTGTTCATGAGATTTCAGCTCTCGTGACTTGATTCCAGTATATGTCAGATATTTCCAGCCACTTTGGAGATTTTGATCTATTATATATCTTCAGCCATTATGGAGATCATGGTCCTTTGTATATCTTCATCATGGAGATTCTGATCTATGTATATTGTATGTGGTGATGACCAGTTATGTGATATCTTGTATCATGCCTATTCATGGCCATTGTACTCTTATGTATCTGGGACTTCTATATGTATTTGCAGTTATGTACAGAGTTGTATTATTGTACTATGCTGATTGGGTGGCTGGTCTTCCATTTGGGATCCTTCATCACTCCACTTCTGGGATGGAATTATAATGTATTTCGGCCATCGTATGACCCCTCTGACCTCACACATTAGGGGGAATCTATTATAGCTGATTTCACCACTCCAGGTGAATCACACTTTGTATGGCCTTCCCCTGTCCCACTACAGACTCCTTAGACCCCATGGCCCATATTTTGTCCTTTGATGTTTCCTTGAACATCCCTAAAAACATGTGAAAAATGATACACGCGATTTTTAAACCTATAAGCATGTATATATGTGGGTTTGACCACTAAAAACTTGTACATTGGGATGTGTACAAAATCCAAATCCTTTTGGAGTTTTCCTTGACATGGATCTGACTCATTTGACTCCTGGCCTTCCATATGCCTTGAGATCTCTCAGATTCGACCTTTCATTACCCCTTTGAAAAGCTATATAAGGAACCCCTTGGTACATTGAAGGAAGAAGAGAGAATTGAGAGCAAAGAAACTATAGTCCATTGTTGCCAGAACTTATGCTTGAGTCTGCATCCCTTTGTCCCTTGGAGCACTGTTGTGTTCTTCCCAAGCTTGCCTTTTGCTTGTGAGCTTGCTATCTAGTGATGGAGGATTGAAGTGGTGGAGGCCTATGTGGGGGATTCAGTTTCTTCGGTTCGCAGATGTGCTGACAGAGGTTGTATCTTGTAATATATTATTTATATTAATAGAAATATCTTTTCCTGTCCAATAATGTGTGTTTGAATGAACATTTTATCCATTGGATTATGTCAAATGCTTATACATTATTGATTATATATGCTAGAATATATCTAACACCATGATATATAGAATGATTGTATTGTTTACTTGTTGTTGAGGAAGTAATATATCAATTCAAGCTGAAGTTGGAAAGCTCAACAAGGATCTACTTAAACCGTCTGGAATAAGGTACGAGGTCTGATCCTTTAGTGTTAGACATTTAATTTCTATTGCATATTGGAAAGGATTGATTTCTGGAGTCAAGCTATCTGTTTTGGTACCCCAAGCCATAGGAATTTCTCTCCGTAACAGTGAATGTTTAGGATTAAATTGTGATATTAGAAGCATGCCACTTGAAACATTGAATTGAATTGACCAAATAAGAATATGAATACAATGTTAATAAAAATGCACAACATTAACAAATTGAACACAAAATCTAACTTGGAGAAACTGGTGAAGGTGAAAACTCTATCTAGAAATAAGGATTGTGCATTGCTATTTTAATTCTTTCTTTTTATATTGCAATATACAGAGAAAGATTTGTTCACTATATAGTGAGTAGACATTGTGCCATATGATAGGTCACGAAAGGATTCACTTCTTCCTCTATTTTTCTCTAATATCTAAGTCCTTTATATTGTTCAACTATAGAACATAAAAGAATTGTAATTGAAATGGATTTTTGTTTCTTACCTTTTGCTATATTATTTTATAACTCAATGATGCTAAAAACCCCTACATCCTTCTTAGACATCAAAATTTGGAAAAAAATACTTCAAAAAAACCATTTTTGGAATGTATACGTGGGTTGTCAGTTAGCAACACACATGTGTGTTACACTTTATCAATGTAATCAGGAATATTGCACCTTCTGCGGACAGAAGTTGTCCCTCTCATCTGAATGGTTCAGATCCAAAACAAATGAGTGAATGACAAAGGATGAAGGCCTTCCCTGAATGTCATAGACACCTGGAATGCTGCTTCGATAGTGAACTTGTATACCTGCAACCAGATCAAACCTGCAAACACATCAAAGCTACCAGAAAATCATCTACTTATTCATGTTATTGAATAAGGAATCTAACAACATGTACATGTGAAATCAAAACAACAGTAATGTGGGACATAAATCAACTTTGCATTAAGAATGTATGGAGAAGCATACAACCATTTCCTTAGTGTCGACAAGCACCTCCACGAGACAAACACTTCATCCCATAAGCTCCAACTTTGCTCTCTATGATCTCCAATGACTTGGGCTAAGTGGTTAATCCAACAGCATAACAATACCTCTATAGTTCTCCCCCTCAACTATGGACATGAGCTTGTATTTATAAGGCTCAACGGATAGGAATAGTTGAGAGAATTTTGGGTGAGGTGGCTTTAATATCCTACCATGGGGGATCTCAAGCTCAACTGACCCATAATTATAGGGATAAGTGAGGACATGAGGCTCATGATCTAGAAGCCTCAATAAACTTCTCTTTTTCCCATTTTACCCAAGGTACCACTTTTCTTCTCTTATGACAGAGTGGTTTAGATGAGAAACGCTTTTGGACCAAAGACCATAGGCGGTGGCACCGCTTCTTGAAAACATGATACAGGTGGTGCTGAGCAAGGTACCACTCATGGGCCATAGGGAAAGCATGATATTGTGTTTTTTCATGTAGAATTGACAAACAAATTAAGTTTCCACTCTAAGTGTTGGGATTAAGGGCAAACATGGAAGTTAAGGGTATCATCACATGATGGTGATAGGATTTAGGTATAACAAAATGCCCCCCAAAGCATGAGACTTAGAGGGATACGATAAGCGAGAGATTTGAGATAACAAGTTGTCACTTCGAGGTGAAAATTTTAGCTCGATAGGAGAATGTCGTCTAGTAGGAATCTGTAGTACATCAATATTTTTGACTTATAGACACATGTAACCAAATCATGGCTGCAGACCAATACAAGGCAGCTCCATGAGAGGAATAAACAAGAATGGCTACTAGATTACATCGTATATCCATGTGATAGAGGACTTAAACTTGGACATAGCTACCAGACATACAACATAGATCTATGTCATACAGATGCAAATTTGAGCATAGCCACGACCATATAAATGTGGATCCATGCTATAAATACAAAACTCCATCACAACCTGGGGAAAGCAATGAGCGCTAAACAAATACCCAGGGTCTTCGTCTCATCTTCCACAAAGTATGATTCTATCCATGTGATTACAATGATCTAGAGTAAAAAATGTTAGAAACCACTTGATTACTGGCCAATGATGTGAACCATTAACAAGTGCGAGGGAGATCACCATTGATGTCCATGATTCCCAAGGTACCCTAGTACAATCTACTAAGTGTGAATAGGTGTTTTGATTTCGAACACGTAGCCAATTCTATCTATCAAAGGTCAATTATGTGAACGTATGTTGAGAGCAAGAGAATCTGTCATTAAGGCATACAGATCTCAAGGTACTAAGTTTTTGTTTCTAAGACTATTTCTTGGATGGTGAGCTGATGTCAACGGGAATATTCTCATCGAAGGAAGGCCATGATGAGTCCCACATCGACGACACAAAACTCAGAACATAGTTATGGAATGATGTGAATGTAGTAACCATAATACTGACTCAAAAATACTGACACAAAGACTATTTTGACTGCAGAGGTAAAACTTCTTCAACTTCCCTTTGAACATCGGGTGACATGACAAAAGACTTGGCAGCATGACTAACCAGACAAACACATAGTACGGCGATGGACAATGCATTCTTTTGAAAGACTCAAAGGAGTGGCATCACTCATGAAAATGGATTGTCATGGAGATCAATTGAATGGCCAATTGATTGAAATGATATGAAAATAAGTGCCATGTTCAAAGGTAACGACAAACTACTGCCATTTATTTGCAAAATTATTCCCTTCCCATTTCCCCCATCATGATTGATGAGTGCCTCTTTTTGGTTTTACAAGTTCAAAGAGGGTAACAAACACTTGGTATAGCTCGTCTGAAGACAAGTCCAAACTCATATGTTTTATGAACCTGAGAGAGGAGGGGTTTGTTCCCAAAAACAGGTCTTTCAATGTTTAATTTAATGAGTCCAATGAAATAAAACTCGGTATCATTCATGTTTAGAGAGTCTGCATGACCACAAAAGAAGACTCCAAAGGGTCCTTTTTCGTATGATTTAGTCTCTAAGGCTCGAAAAAGTATAAAATTATACCTTAGAGAACTCTTCCAGTCATGATTGGATGGAGTGTTCCTTTTTCATAAATAGTCTATCTGAACCAAAAAAGAGATAACCTACCGTCGGAGAGATGACTTTTCAAATGCTTTAATGAGCGTGAAGAAGACAAGATAACTTGACAATATTTTCATATTTAAGGAGCTTGAAAAGAGTTTAAAGAAGACTCCATTAGGTCTCTTTTCACAATGAGAGATTTCACAAGCTTGAAAAGAATAAAAAATAGTCTCGGACCTTTGATACTAAGTTTCGAGAGTGCGACCAAAGTGTCATAACAAACACTCAAAGGATTTTTCCGTTTTATGGTAGTACAAAAAAGTAAAAAATGAACTCCCATAACTTTATTGCTACTATTATTCTATCATGCAACGACTCAAAAATAAGTGTTAAATGTGCCAATAACTGACATTAAAGGATTACGACTGATATATTTTGAGTAATAAACGATTTTAAAACAAAACTATCGCATGTCAAACCCAAAAATGTGTATAAAAGTCATGTAAATAGTGAAAAATAAAAACATTTTACTATTTACCCATAGTGGAGAGCATTTGGAGCATTTTCTTGGCCAGATTTTTAGTCGCTGATATCGGGAGTTTCCACCATAGGATTCGAGCACTGTCAGTTCCAGGTAATAGCCTAGATCCTACTCTTTCATCTTATGTCTTCAATTTTGACTTTTAATGGTGTTTTGGGCTTGTATGGCAAACCCTAAAATCATGGTAGTGGGCACCGCTCTTATCCCTTATGGGATAAGTGGTACCTCGCTAGAACCGTACTGAAAGTATAGCGCACAGGTGGTGCCACCACCTGTTCTCAACAGGGCATAGGCGGTGCCAGCCGTGGAGAGGTAAAAATAGTCACACAAGAAAAACTAGCTTATTTCACTTGATTTGGATGATTAAGAATGATTCTAATAAGTCTTATGATTGTTTTTGGTAGGTTCTTGTTGATAAAAAATGGTCATATGGAAAGAGAGACATCATGATAATGATGACTCCCTCACCGAATGAAATGTGGGTTGCATAGCCACATTGAGAGACTGTGGACTCTTAAAATTCTTCTGCACACCCAGTATGGTATCGCATGAGAGATTACTAGAGCACATACTCTGGATGTGGAATCTGGAGCAACAATATTTCGAGGTTGGTGCTCACATTTTGACAGTTGAGGAAGAGGACATCTACTTCCTAACTGGCCTTTCGAGACGGGGTTCTCCCATCTCACTGACTAGTTCCCGTGGAGGGTACATTACTACACAGGAGTTGATAGACCATCACTGTATTCCTGGGACAAGGACATCGGGGAAGAAAATCCTCATAAAATCAATGATTGATGGACCTCTATGAATTGTATTGTTTACCTTGCAGAGAGTGGTAGGAAACCAAGGAGTGCACCAGGCATATAGAGCACATATTCTCTATGCCATAGAGGCCATGGCGCCTACAGTATTTAACTGGGAAACCTGCTCTACTTCTGATATTCAAGGATCAGCTGACCAAGTGTCGGTAGGGGGAACTGAAGCAATTTGGTTTTGGTTCCATTCTATATTGCTTCTTCTTTGAGCGGGTTCCATAGATGAGACCCCAGGTGCTATTTATAGATCTAAGAGCACTGGACCCTCACATGCAGAGGTGGGTCTGGATTATGGCCCGTACTGGAGTGGGCAGGGGGAAGGTAAAGTTTGGTAACCTATTCTTTTGATGGTTGAGAGTTCACCTCCTCATGGTGGAGGATTATGCATATGTGGGCACTGACTTCAGCAGTGACCCTAACCTACTAATCCCACCTAGTAGATAGTGGGGTGACATCGGTAAGAAGCGAAAAAAAAACATAAAATGGAAATAGTGTTTTTATGTTTTATATTTTTTATGTGAAGTAATGAGACTTGAATGTTTACATGCAGATTTTGGAGCAGCGCGAACTGGGGGAGCTTCCCCATTGGATAGACAAGCTGGAGCTCATTTCATACCGCAGGGTGACGATGTGATCAGGGAGTTAGAGGAAAAACTGGAGAGGTTGACCCTAGACATCCTTGATGCTTCCATTGATGACCTCCCTCTGAGGTATCAGAGGCCTATAGTGGGAGTACCGGGTCGCTTTAGCAGACTGCTGCGTAGAGTAGCCCGGGCAGTGACGTGTTACCACGAGCATCATTAGATGATGTGTGCATGATGTATCCACTGAAAGCTGATAGTTTCAGGATTTTGTATGGTGAGTTTTACTTGAAATCCTACGTGCTTCAGATGAGGTCTCGTGACCTATTTTTTGTAAAACATGTTCATATATATATATACAGACTTTTACCTGGTGTTTATATGTCTAAAATGGTGAATGTATTTTACATGATTTTTATGTGTCTTTAATTGTTTATTTACAATGAACCAAGTTTGATTTTCATGTCATGAATGGGCAATATGCCAATCTAGGATGTAATTAGCCAATGAGTCAGCAACTACATTATGTTCCCTAGGGATATGTCTATAGGTGATAGTTTCAAATGACCTTTGTAACAAGCCTACTCTCCAGAAGAGGCAGAGAAGCACATGATTCCTAATGGTATAAACATGATTTAGATGACAAACCACTAGTTGCGAGTCCATCAAGACTACCAAGTTCTAAATATCGTGGGAGGAAGCTTCAGTTAGAATATATATGACTGCTCGATACTCAGCGATATTGTTGGTAGTGGGACCAATACAAACCACTCCTGAACTGACCAAATCGTAAGTTGGGGAATAGAGAACCCAAGCAGCTGAGGCAAGATTCAAGGTGTGGTGGCAAGCACCATCAGCGAAGCCATAGAAAGCCATATGCTCTGCATGACAAAAACATGGCATAAATAGATATGCACACTTAAACTCAAAACCATATTGAAAATACTTAAAGGACACTGAAATTCAAGCAATAAACATATATACAAGATACTATCCAAGGGATATCCAGGAATAGTACCTCTTTAGGTACAACCCATTGTGAGGTTACCCTAAAGGGATTCCATCATAGTCTACAAGCTCATAGCCCCCTTTCTCTAAAAATTTAGAAACAACGAAAGGAATGTACCACATGGATTCAGACTTTCCTTTCCCTAGTTTGTCATATATTTGATCGTAAGTCAAAACTAGGTCACCCTTGTTAAAGGCATGAGGTTGGATAGATTTATCATACTGCACCTTGTGCATTTCTTGTGTGCCTCATTAGCCAAGGTAACATCTCTCCTAGTTTCGTCAAGTTTGTTCAAGTACAAAAATATCTCTTCCTTTGTGGAAGTGTCTGGGAGAAGTTCGACGACAAGTTTCAAGGATGGAATTTGACATTGAATTGGTAAGATAACTTCAAGTCCATAGACAAGATGAAAAGGTGTGAAACCAATAGCTATTTTCACCGAATTTCTGTAAGCCCAAAGAGTGGAGAAAAGGATATGGTGCCAGTTGGATTTATGGTCTCCAACCATTAGACGAAGCATCATTTTCAAAAATTTGTTAATGGCCTCTACCTAACCATTAGCTTGTGGATAATATGGCGTAGAGTTTTCATGATGAAAACCTAGCTTAGCACTTAGTTCCTCCATCATTTGATTATGGAAATGTGATTCGTGATTAGTAACTATGGATTGCGGGACTCCGAATCTAGCTATGACATGATTGAATAGGAAGAGAGCGACAGTCTTACCATCTTCCACATATGTAGGCATGGCCTCAACTGAATTTGTAAAATAGTCAACGGCTACGATGATGTAACCATGCCCCCCAGCCGAGGTAGGCTTATAATGCATATAATCAATCCCCCATTTGGAAAATGGGAGACCGGCAATGATGGGGTGTAGCGAAGCAGGATGAGTGCGCTTTTTCAGATAAAAATGTTGACAAGGTGGGCATTTCTTGATAGCCTCATGACAGTATTTAAAGACTGAAGGCCAGAAATAGCTAGCGCAAATGATTTTCTGGGCTATAGCCATCCTAGATAAATGACCGCCACATGCTCTAGAGTGGCAATCATTCAACACTTGTTTAGCTTCCTCATGAGTGAGGCATCGCCAGATAATGGAATCGATTCCACGTCTATACAAGGTGTCATTCAAGATGAGGTAGTATTTTGCGTGGTGACAGATACCGTGGCGATCGTCATGGGATAGATTTGGCTAAAATCTTTGTGTTTGGAGATAAATAAGAAAATATCCATACCATGGGTCAGTAGTGCTTATTAGGAATAGGAATTCATTTGGAAATTAATCACTGGGCTCAGATTCCATTGAAGCACAGGGAAGATCACACATGAGCTCAACAAAGACCAAATATTTCTTTGATGTGGCTTTGGAAAATTCCATATCAAAATCCTGTAGTATGACTATCCATTGGGAGTACTTGCCCCCGAGCACCTGGCGAGTTAGGATGCAATACATACGGTTCTGGTCTACCAATACAGTGGTTGTGTGGAGCAAAATGTAGTGAAATTTTTTTTGAACAGCAATGACTGTGGCCAATGCTAATTTCTCCATGTGTGAGTATTGGGTTTCAGAATCCATAAAATTATTACTAGCATAAATCATGTGTTCCTGACCGTCGGGATTTTCTTGCACCAAAACCATAGCGATGGTAGTAGTGGAGGCAACAATATATAAGAGAAAGTCCTTTGAATAATCTAGGGGGTGTATCACAAGTGAATGAGTCAGAGCATGTTTGAGATTATCAAAGGCACATCGGGCTTGGTCATTGCAATAGAACAGAGTGTCTTTCTTAAGGAGACGCATATAACCGTGCGTTTTCTCTGCAAAATTGAACATGAAATAGCGGGGGAAGTTTTCCTTCCCTTGTATCCTTTGGAGTTCAAGAAGATTGGTTGGGGTTGGTAGAGCTAAATTGGCGGAAAATTTCAATGGGTCTATCCAGATGCCATCCTTAGAGACCACAAAACCTAACAGGCATCCCGTCTCAACACATGAAACACATTTATGCAGATTGAGCCATATATTATAATGACAACATCTCAGGAAAATGTCTCTAAGATGACCAGGGTGGTCCTCCTGTCATTGTGAATGAGCAGGGAGGTCATCAAGGTATGGTTCAACAATATGTTTTATATCATGAAATGCATAGGACATAGCATGTTGGAATGTGGCTCCAACATTTTTTAAACCAAATGGTAACTTCCTATATGCAAAGGTTCCCCATGTGAAAATCAATGCCATCTTGTGCTGATCGGTGGGTAATATCTCAATATGATTATAACCAGAAAAGCCATCCATGAATGAGAAGATGAAACTTCTGGCACAGTTGTCGATAATTTGATCGATATGTGGAGTAGGAAAGTTGTCCTTGGGACAAGATTTATTCAAATATATAAAATAGATACAGACTCTAATGGTGCCGTACTTTTTATTGAGAGAGACAATGTTCGAATACGCATTTCATCAGGGGTATGAGATAAATAAACCCAACTTTGAGAAGTTTCTCTATTTCAGCTTTAATAGCTGCGGCCTTCTGTGGATGGAATTGCCTTAGTTTTTGCCTGACTGGTTTAGCAGTGGGATAGGTTTTAATTTCATGAACCACAATGGATGGGTCTATCCCCAGCATTTCTTCATAAGACCAGGAAAAAATATCGTGGAATTCTTTGAAAAGTGCCCCGTATGCTTCAGATTCTTCTACCGAGCAGTTCTACCCAACATGAACATGCTCGATGGTACCAAGCTTGGATGATATGTCAATCAGATTTATCTGAGTAATGTTGCATAGGTTTCCTTCATAATCTGTGTCATGCAATGAAATAGGAATTTGAGGTGCGTTGACAATATTAGTGGAAAATAGGGATGCAAAGTCATGGTCTGCCGAACTGGTGTTGGGGAGGAATGAGGATCTATGATGGTGATCCTCCCAGATAGGCTCATTTGTATTCATGATCTCCATAATGGACTCATTGGAAGGAAAAGTCTCAGAGAGATAATCCAGAATAGGAAAAGATGGTTCAAACCAGTAGGGCAGGTGGTAAGGATCTGAAGCCACCAGATGAAGTTCATAAGTATGATCATCGGAAAGGGTTTGAATGATGTACGTTTCTTCATGTGGACTCAACGAGGTGGAATCAACAATTTGTTTTCCCTTTGGATCATGATAAAATGATGCAATGATATTTACTATTGTTGTGTCTATGTTAGGAGGAGTGGATAGAAAAATCCCCATAAGGGACAAATCGTTCAACATGCCTACCCCAATCGACTGCTAAGGAGGAGGGGACTAGCCTAACATAGTGATGTTATTAGCTGTATAGGTAGTAACATCTGACATATAGAAATCAAGCTGATCAATGGTGACAATTCTCCCTAGATGTGGAAATTGGACTATTCGAAATACCGTCGAAGTGACAACAGTCATGGCGTAAAACCAATTTCTTCCTAGAAGGAGGTTGTAATCTAATGGGGTGTCTACTACTTCTACTTGAATAGAAACAATTTTTCCCCCAAGCTTGACTGCAAGGGATGATATGAGACCATGGGGCTGGAAACCTTATCCATCAAAGTATTTCAAAGTTGTAGGTGATGTTACAAGCTCGAGAGAGCCGATAGCTTTCCAAGAAGATAGGGACAAAACTGAAGTTGAAGCTCCTTCATCTAAGAAAATTCTAAAGACCTTCTTTCCTATTACTTTCGTGATGATTTGGAAATCAAGTTTGTGAGGTAGTATAGACTTATAGTTCTCGACATTGAAATGAATCAAATTAGTATTTTCTGGGTCTAAAGCTCCTAACATATTTAACAAGTTTTTGCATTATGTAGGACAACTTTGGAGTACTTCCAAGGTAGACATTGCACATGGTGCTTGAGTGAGATCTTCAACTACATTATAAAATTGAGTAGCTTGGGCATTAGGGTTGAAAAAAAAATTCCTAAGAGTACTCTTAGGTGGATGCAAAATCATGTTGAGATTAGGCTTCTCGATGGTTAGGGGGACAATAGATGAGGATTCGGGAGAACCAGTAGAGGGAGCTTTTCATGAAGAAGAATTGTCTTCTTTCTTGTCTGCAGGTTTGTCATAACTTTGACTTCAAGTTTGCAAACTAATAGTATCCGAGGACATCATGTGAATTTCCTCTGAAGAACTAGAGTTTCCTTGATTAGACATGTGGTCTATCAGTTGTTGTTGAGAGGGAAAAGGATCCATGAGAACTACGGGTGCGGGATTTGTTTTCAAAAATTGGGTGATTTCATCTCGGTGGGGACACTCTTTTGTGAAATGGTCACCTTCACATAGAAAACATGGATATTTTTCTTTTCTTTTCCCTTTATTGTTATCATTGGTGGTTGGTTTTGGATTCTCCTATTGGTTTCTAGGTTTTTTATTTTTAGCTTTACCTTTCCTTTTATTGTTGCCGGAGGTTTGAATAATCTGAATAGAATTGACCTCAGTGGAAACCTTGGGAGTCGAAGGAGTAGGGGTGGTAGTATGGTGTTGCTTGGCAGGTTTTGCTGATGATGGGGACTGGATTGAACCAACAATCCCATCAACAGGGAATTCTGCTGGTGGCTTTGCAGGATCGGTGCTTGGGCGAGGAGCTTAGGGAATCAAGTCATACGAAGTTCCAGACTGGGCATAGACCAAGTCCAGATATTGGGCTCGATTAATATATTTCTCTTCAGTAACGACACCACCCATAGCCACATCTCGGGAAATTGGAGGCAACAAAGATTTAGTAAACCGATCGGCTAATATATGATCCAGAATAGGAGCCTTAATAAGTATTCTCCGCCTTCTCCACTCATGGATATGATCGGATATGTGGGTGGAGGTGTTCTATCACAGAGAAGTTAAGAGATCAGTACCTGTTCCATAATGGATAGGAAGCTAAAAGTGCGTAATAAATACAGTTGCCAATGAGCCAAAATCCACAAATGAATGTTGTGGAAGTTCAATGTACCATTTCGCGGATGTACCGGTCAAATTTCACTAGAAGAGTCTTGAACGAACTGAATCATCCATAAGGGATTTTGAAGAACACCACAGATAGAATGTCATGACATGGTTTTTTGGATCATCTCCTTGATTCTGATCGAATTTTGGAATGTCTGATGGTAACTTTACCAAAATGGGAGGCCACGAGGGGTTATGTCGAATGGGGTCATTAATCAACTTGGACAAATCAGGCAAGTCCAAAGTCGCTAGGAAAGGTAACTGATGATTAGGTTGCACATATTGGTAATATTGATATGGCATATAAGTACCAGTAGGACCATAAGTAGACTGATAGGTAGGTTGTTGTGATGAAGAATTACCAGAAGATCCACCCGCAGGGGATTGATTTCTGGGATCAGGACCATTAGGACCGCCGGGGCCTCCAAGAGGAGGACCACCAGGGCCTCCGGGACCAATAGGACCACCAGCACCACCAGAACCACCAAGACAACCAGGAGGCAGACCACCAGACCCTCCAGGACCTCTGGGAGGTAAACCTCTGGAGCGTCATGAACCACTAGGAGGAGGTCCACCAGGCCCCCCAGGACCACCAGGACCATTAGGACCATAAGGATGAAAGCCACCAGGCCCTCCAGGACCATTAGGCCCCCCAGGGGGAGGACCTCCATAAGGCGATCCTCCGTCACCTCCCGCCATATCCTCCGTCACCTCCCGCCATATGTATAGGTACCCCCCCATAGCTGGCATGTAGGACCAATTAGGTTTCCCCCATGGCATGAACGTATTACTAGGATACAAAATTCTAGCATAAGGCATTCCTGTAGGGTTGGGTGGATAATTAATGTTTCCTATAGGTACTTGATTTGCTGTATAACCATAACCCCAAGAGGTTTGATTGGTTACAGGTTGTGCCCCCAAGGGATGACTTGAATTGGATGGGGGGTTAACCACATTAGTGTGGGTGGGAGGGACATAGACTATATATTTCTCTATACCAGAGGTCTGTCCTTGACTAGGTACAATTCCGGTGCCAGATAACATAGGTCGTGCCACGGGTTCCCCCCGAAACTAAAAGGTAATGATGAACCAGGAATTGAATGTTGAGCCCCAGGAGCGGAAGACCAGGGAGGATTGGGAACATACATAATATGGGAGGTGGTGGGGTTGGAATTTTGACTTGGGTTATGTGGAATCACTATGGGATCTAGAATTCGTTCAATGGGTCTCATATAATCGACAAGTGAACGATAGCCCACAGGAACAACTGCGGAACATGATGGTGGTGTGCCCAATATGTCATCTATTTTCTTTTCAATCTCCTGTGCATAGAGAATAACTACCTGGTATTGTCTACATTCTTCTTCATCTAGTGAAAATTATTCAGAAAAGTTTAAACGGGTGCCAAATGAGGCAATGGATTGTCCTATAGAGGTATCCCAAAATGGAGCACTGGGACCACAATCTGGATGGGTAGTATCATCAACATGACCTTCTGTGGGAGAATGGAATGAAGTATTACCTCGAGAAGGTTGTTGGACCAAGGGAGGCGAGTGTGAAGGATATGGTCCCCCACTTTCTACAACCACATTCTCTCCCACTTGGGAGTTGGTAGCAGCTCCTTGGTTGATAGCTTCCATTGGATTTTCTCCTAAAACAGGAATAAAATTAGGTGGCAAGCCTTGTACTCTTCTTGACTATCTTAGCTCAGCCAATTTGTACAGCTCCTATCTAACCTAGTGTCTCAAAAACTAGAAAACACACCAAAAATTTCCCTACTCAAGCTATAGGCCAAACAAGCAAACTTAAATGACGGGAGGAGTTCAGATAGTCAGGTCTCTCACCAGGATTGTCAAGAAGGTGCCACTCATGATATGCCTCAATGGTACATGTGTATTAATATCCCTGAATTTTGTTTTTGGTGTATGGATCCAAGCAATATAGCCAAAGGGATTTTCTCATATGGATAAGGTATCCTAGTGGGGTCTCCCGATATACGCAAGGTACGTGGGAGGTCAAATCGGTAGTAGTGCTGTCTAATGCATAACCATTCACAAGAGGCCTTCCGATATACAATTGAGTACATGAAGTACCTTTATATATACCTCAAGGGTACATGAAAGGCCATTCGATATACCAATGGTACGTGGAAGAATGACATGAGTCCCGGCATGAAATGCGGATGAGTAACAACAACTCCTACGCTTAACGATACCTGAACACGTCTCTAACCTACCACTCAAATTGCTATGTAAATTTTAACCTATAACTACCGTTAATTTTAAAGTGGACGGTTAGGTGAATGCATGAATTTTGACAGAAAAAGTAAAACCATGCAGTATGCATATGCAAATATTTCACTTTACCGTTCATGGTATGCCTACCTACGGGAGGGAAAGAGAGTATTTTCTTTTCATTTTAAAACCAAAAATTTCCAAACAACTATCTTGAAAAAATCAAAATCAAAGACAAGCAACACTTTCCAAACTCATTTCTCTTTTCTGAAAGCAATCAAAAGGAGAAGAGTCTATTTTCCTAAAAGAAAAACAAGAAGCACACTACATGCATATGCACTTTATTTTTTGATTTTTCTTAAAACATAGATAGATCTAACTTAAAACTACAATATTTTTTATTTTGATGAGATAGTACTAATGCAAAAGAGACAAGAGAACACAGAGAACCTGACATCTTGTGAGGCTAATTAGAGATCCAATGTCTTATGCTCAATAATGATAATGACCTAATCTCAGTCAAAAAAATTTCTTTTTAAGAAGCAAAAAGAAGTCCTCTATGGAAACAAAAAATGAAATCAAGATGATAGTCAAATGGTTTTTCTTTCAGTCTTTATAATAGAAATGAAAAGAGAGCTCACTACAACCTAAGATTTTCAAAAGAGGATTCCTTTCACAATCACAACCAACAAGCCTAGTCTAGCTTTTGAATTCTTCAATCAAACCAATATTTTACCATAGAATTTCAAACCATAAGCATTTAGATTCTAACACACAAGCATGACAGTGTAGGGCTGAAAGAAAACAAACTCAAATTTTTGCAAAAAATGAGAAAAAACTAGTCTTGGAACAAGGCCTACCTGGCACCGCATTGGAGGGGTCCTGACAGAGCAGTTCTGGATGAGCACCGCTTCTGGATAATGGGACTCAGGCGATGGCACCGCATACTACTAATAGAGTTCAGGTGGTGTCACCTCTTTTTTCCAACAACACATGAGCGGTTCCCTGAATAGATCCAAAACACAAAGGAGAACGAAAGATCAAGTTAGAAATTGATCAGATCAAGGAAAAACTTGATGGATTGACAGTAAAAAAGAGCATAAAAAGTCAAAATAATTTAGATATGAAAGTTTCAAACCGAAATTCACCAAGTCACATGGTAGATCTGACTGAAGAGAGTTGGAGATGGAGCCTGGATTCGGACAAGAGTTCAAGAACTAAGGAAGATCATATCAACTGAGATTTGCACTGTTCCCCAGTGGAGTCACCAGATTTCTAATTAGGAATATTGCACCTTCTGCGGAAAAAAGCTATTCCTCTAATCTGAATGGTTTAGATCCTTAACACATGAGTGAATGACAAAGGATGAGGACCTTCCCTGAATGTCATAGAAACCTGGAATGCTGCTTCGATAGTGAACCTATGTACCTGCAAATAGATCAGACATGCAAACACATCAAAGCTACCAGAAAATCATCTACTTATCCATGTTAGTGACTAAGGAATCTAACAACATGTACATGTGAAATCAAAACAACAGTAATGTGGGACAGAAATCAACTTTGCATTAAGAATGTATGGAGAAGCTTAGAACCGTTTCCTTAGTGTCGACAAGCACCTCCACGAGACAAACACTTCATCCCCATAAGCTCCAACTTTTCTCTTTATGTTCTTTAATGACTTGGGCTAAGTGGCCAATCCAATAGCATAACAATACCTCTATAGTTATCCCCCTCAACTATGGACATGAGCTTGTATTTATAAGGCTCAATGGATAGGAATAATTGAGAGAATTGTGGGTGACATGGCTCTAAGATGATACCGTGGGGGATCTCAAGCTCAACTGACCCATAATGATAGGGATAAGTGAGGACATGAGGATCATGATTAGAAGCCTCGAGAAACTTCTTTTTTTCCCATTTTACCCAGGGTACCGCTTTTCCTCTCTTATGACAGAGCATTTTAGATGAGAAACACTTTTGGACCAAAAACCATAGGCAGTGGCACCGCTTCTTGAAAATAGGATACAGGTGGTGCTGAGCAAGGTACCTCTCATGGGCCACAGGGAAAGCACAGTGTTCATGTAGAATTGACAAACAAAGTAAGTTTCCACTCTAAGTGCTAGGATTAAGGGAAAACATGGAAGTTAAGGGTCTCATCACATGATGGTGACAGGATTTAGGTATAACAATCAATATGTGTACATATCTCAAAATTTTGATAAACATAAAAATGTGGAGTCCTGTTGTGTTTCAGGTGGTTGAAATGTGTTTGTTTGAATCAACCCCCTAAACTACCTCTCAAATATAAAAGCGAGCCCCAATATGAAGGAAGGGGACCATACACAAACAAAGTAATTACATGATGGAGGAATTGAACCGGAGTCGCCTCATGTTTTTTATAGCATCCTTTCCCTTAGTTTCCCATACCTATTGTGTTCTACATTTTCCATAGAGTGAGTGGGGATAATCCTATTTGATCATTTGTTCTCCTAATTCAAGGAAGATTATGGAATAAAATCTATTAGTGGCTTAGGCATGGATAATTCAAATTGATTTCAGAGGCATTGCATTGAAGATTCAAGTGTATCTTACTTTTGTACTTTTTTAGTTGTTTAGGAGGATTTGTAGGAAGGAGGGAGAAGGGGGGTCATGGTTTATTTCAACCATCCAAACCCATGTGATCACAATCATCCCTAAGGAAAATTTTTGGTAGTTGGGATGAGGGGTACCAAAGAAACTTGTGATGAACCCATTGTAAAGCCAAACTGAAATTAATATGAATCTTTAATATTTTGTGAAATGGCATAGATCCCATTTTGGTGACCATTAAACCTTGAACATAATATTTTGAAGATCTAATTTAGTACATTAGTTTTTCTTGTGTTTTCCTTTATATAATTTTGGGTTGTGTGCTTGAGAAATTTGTAGCTATGTAGGTAGGTCTACATTGACCCATGCCAAGGGAACTAATTCCACTTCCAACATTTCCAGTGGGTGAAGAGATGAGTGTTGTAAATTATATTGCTATGGGATGGGATTCACTCATGAGAGAATATACACAACTTGTTGTATACTTGTTATGTTGTGGACTTTGCTTCATTGATGCAGGAATGAATTTTCTAATGGTGATTTCATGGAATCATTTGAAGTTAATATATTCAATAGAATTTCACTATCTCCTCTCAGAGGTTTTGTTAGTCGGTGTAAATGCTACTCAAGACCAGTTCAATGTCTCTTCTCCCCTAGCATTCAATGCCTAATTGGATCATCATTCATTGTACATTTCCTCTCTAGTTTTGTTGATGAATTTTTGTTATATTTACTTGTGAAGACTTTTAGTTGTGTATGAAAGCATAATATAGCATAATGGAAATGCCAACAACCAGTGATAAATACATATTAAATTTACAACAATAAATTCTTACACAGGGTGCATAAATGACTTGTTTCACTGATTCTATGTTTTACAAAGCAGTATCTAAAAATTGAGAAGCACCAATTATTGATTTATATCACAACGTATTTGTTTCCAAATCTCATATGCTTTTAATATAAATGGTTAAGGTAAACATCAAACTGTAATGAAGATTCAAAACTGAAAATATCTACCTGCATTCAATCCCAATTGTAAAGAAATATAAATTATGTGGAAAAATACAATGAAGAATACAATTTTTTCATATTAGCTTTCTAAGAAACACCCTATGTTTCATATATCTAGTCCTTTTCAATTTCTAGAGCTACCTTGAAACAACCCTTCATAAAGAGAAACAAGTTTCTACTAATAACCATCCCATAAATGTATACAACATAAGGAATAAAATGATGGATTTCTCACTCCAGTAAAGTCTGCTCAAAGAAATCTGGCCATTCCAATTGCAGATAATATACCATATGGTAAGAAATATACATTATGTGGGAATATACAATGGGACATACAATTTTTTCTTATTAACTTCTTACAAACACCCTCTGCTGCATATTTCTAGTCTTTCCAATTTCTAGAGCTAACTTGAAACAATCCTTTGTACTGAACAGTTCTCTGATAACAAGAATCACATAAATGTATACAACATAAGAAATAAAATTATGGCTCTCACTCGACTAAAGTCTGTTCAAAGAAATATACTCATCTCAATAGCAGATTCTCTACCATATGGTGTCCAACCCCCCTTCTTGGACCTAGCGAAACACAAATAGTACAACTCACTCGGTATGAAGGTGAACACTGTGAATGATGCTCTTGCTGCAAAGACACCCTTTCGCAGTGTTTGAAAAGAAATATTGGTTGATTGGTAAAAACCCCTATATTTCGTAGGGTAGGGGTTTCTTGCTGCACCACCAACAAAGCAAGTGTCTGCAATGATGAATGTCAAACTACAAGAAAAATATGACTGTTAGTCTTATTGATATTATTTTTGGAATTTGTTACAACCTTTTGAGAGCAAAAATGTAGTGAGGTTTAAGGATGTCTTTTCTAGTCCACCTAGGTATGGTATAATGGTTGAGATATGGAGCATTTCCATCCATATTAACAACCCAGGTTTGGAGCACTTGAGTGCGCCTAATGGCTAAGAACTTGTGTTAACTCCGTGGAGGTCACATGTTCAAAACTGGCAAGGGGGGGTAGGGTTGCTCATTGGCCCATTGTAACGAGGTTCGAAGAGTAGGAAACCCCTGGGATAGAGGCTCATGCCGGTGGGATTTGGGACATCTTGGACATCTGGTACATATATATTTAATGCTGTTAGATATACCCTTGGGAGGTTGTTGTTCCCATGGTTAAAATAAGGCAACACTAGGTCTAAACCACAAAACCCAAGTGGGAATAGAGCCCTGGGTTACATATTGTGCAATTTAAAGAAAAAGAAATCCTTTTTACTGCAACAATAACGCTGGAAGAGATTCACCCATGCCTTAATTCACATAAAATCATCTTATTCAATAGGGAAAGAGTATTACCAGGCTGCAATGAATAAAACAATAGTCCATGCACGAGATCCTCCTGGCCCGAGAGATCTACCACAACATAGACATCTTGTGGTAGCCATAATTAGTGCCTAACTTACAAAGAGAAACATAAATGATCCCAATCCATAACTAGTTTCTATATGTGAATCATAAACACACTAAGTGTATTCAAAATTCTGGTTTGGAACCACCTGAGTCTACAATGAATGAAGATGGTAACGATGATCAATAAACTGTGAATATTGAGAGAAAACTAAGGCTTTATTTTACACTATCCTCTCAGAACAAGTAATTTATTCAACTCACAAATAATCAATATTAAATTTTTCCTTGTTTTCAATATAAAATCTTTCAAGACCTTTGAAATGAAAGTTCCCATGTTCTTGTGCAGCATTTCTAAGCTCCAGGTTTTGGCCCGATACCTTGGTAAAATATTTTTGTTGTATAAAATCTATCCTCTATGGGTACATATATAAATGAACTATTCATTATCCAATTTATATTATTTTGTTCACGAGTCACACATGATCTTATGATAGCATACTGTTTCTTTGAAACTATCTGGCCATTTCAATGCCTATGACATATTATTCTCTTCTATATCTAAGGTTAACCTTTGGACAATGGTTAGGGGAGGGGGTGATTATCGTGGTTCCTTCCATGAATGAGGCTTAAATGATTTGATTTTCTTATTAATTTCTTCATCATATGATAATATTTAACTTAAATTGCAAGCTTAGGCATCCCACTTTGCTTGTCCTTGACATAAATTTTCCCAGACTAAGTTTCCAAGGGCTCCCTCCACATCACTCGAAGTAATTTCACGAATCTCCTCATCATAATTCTCATGAATGCAAGGTCTCATATTATAGTATAAATATTGGCTACTGACTCAAATTTATTAGATCCACATTTAGGTAGGAGAGATGAAATATAATTCAATGTTGGAGAGTACTTTCAATCACTGGTTACAGAGGGATTTGGATGGAATCCTTGTAGATTCCATGGCATCCCAATTATGACACTGATTGGTTTCTGTTCAGAATGATTGAGAAGAGAATCATTAGATGCATTGCCTAAAGCTATGTCTTAACCAATCCTGTAAGGTGTATGTGGAATTGCAGTAGACAGTTGAGAGCTGGTGCACTTTAAATTTGTCTTCCGGTAAGCAATGCAAAATTCATCTTCTCACCTTTAACAATGTGACTCCCCTGCTTCAGCTCATGGATTTATATTATTGTTCTCTATGCTATTTTCACTGGCTTTGTTTGTTCCAGATCCTAGAACACAGAAGGGATACATAGCAACAAGATATAGGCATTCATGGCCTCCAAGTTATGGGGATATGTTTATGGGAATAAATGAGGTGATCAATGTTTTAAGATTGCTATGTATGTTTTAATACTTGCTCTATGTAGCTACTTCATTTGGATATAGGTGCTGGTAATTTCCATTCTGTAATATAGTTTCTTGTATAATGAATTCTAACTTTGGCTTTGTGGTTAAGTTAATTTGTCTCAATTTCACTTAATCGAGAAACAACTTGCTTCAACTACCAACAAGCAATAACATAGGTGATCTCTAGTAATGGTGATCCTCTGTCATATATCTACATTTGAAAAGTAAACAAACTCTATAGAGTGTATATAATATAAACCCTTCCAATCTTGTAAATTTAAAGAGATATACGATTAACTCCTTCAGGGGCAATCTATAGATTTGGGCATTGGCCTAACTATACCTAAGCGAGGATATGAAATGCAAGAGTCGAGAATAACATCAAGTTCACATTTACAAATTGAGAACTTTCCTCCTTCAGAGACAATGTATACATTTTGGAATTTCTCTAACCTGACCCAAGCAAGGATATGGAATGCAGGAGTAAAGAATGACAAATTTCTCAAATACAACTTGAACACATTGGGAAAAACCCAAAAGAGATTAAAAGGGGAGGTCCCATATACACAGAAAAGCCATAAAATGTGACCACATCTAAGTCACCAAATAACATTTCAGATAATAATCAGTTTAAAACCTGAGAAAAATATACAAAAAAACTATAAGCCCACACTTCAAAAATTCAAAACCCATATGGAAATAGATCTACGAACAAACAAACTGTAAATGGAAATAAACCCAATTCAGATTAGGGCTTAAAAGCCAACCTATTATATTGTTAAATACATTGTTCATAAGACACCAAACTATCAAATTCAAAGTTCAATATACTAAACGAACTAAGTGGGTAAATAAATTTAGATTAAGAAAACAAATTGGGAAGGAAGAGAATTCACAACTCATAGTACTCCTCCTTTGCTCTGCAACAACAACGAACCCAAACACAATGACATCTAGGATGAAAATTATGATCAAGAGAAATGTGAAAGCCTTGCTTTAACCCATTGTCTGGAACTCAACTAAACTCTGATCAGACTATCTATCTAGGCCTCAGAAACTTGAGATCAGGTTCTTTCTAAGCTTCCAATCCCCTCTAAACAAGTAGAAATAGGCCTCCAGATTAGTTAGCTGGACCAGTTAAATCCCAAACGAAAGAAGTGAAATCCAAGTAAATGAAATATGTGAAGAGTAGGAAAATGGGCAGTCGATCGTTCTCAAATCTTCTAGAATAAAATCCATCTCCTTTTCAATCGTTAGACACATCTATTTTATTTTGGTTCAATTTCCTTCCAATGTTATCTGTCTTGCCTTCAAACTTGTCTTCTCTGAGACAACCTACCTTGCTAGGAGTTCCTCTTAGCTAAGGCCCAGATAACCCAGTTTTATTCCGAATATGAGGACTTATCCCACTGGAAATGCTCTTAGTCATCATTTTGTCATTCTTTTTCTTAAATCTTGGTTGGGATTTTGAATTATATTGAAGAAATTTAGCAGAGACAACCCTTCCTTTTTTTTCTCTTCTCAGAACTCCCTTCTCGAGGACCATTTCTTGTTTCTATCTTATTTGCAATTTTCATTGGTGTGTTTTTGTCACTAGATTTGTGTTGAATGCCAATTACCTAGGATGGTGTCTCACAAGCGTTTCACAATTTCAATTTTGCTAGGTTTTTTGTAAGACAGGAGATTTCCTTCTCTAGCTCTCCAATTCGCAAATCAATGCAATCATTTTTCACAAGGGTTTCATCTTTACCTCCAATTTTTTTGTGTTCAATTACATAATCATTGTTTGTGGCATCTACAACATTTTGGGAATTAGAGTCTCCCATGCAAAACATAACTTTATTTGAGTATGAGAGGTATTTTGCTTAAGTACACACAACAAGGGCCTCTCTCTTTGTCATGGATGTTGGAACTTTCACTGCAAGGGGAGTGTAACAAGTGCTACCTATGGACTCAACACTGAATTCTCATTCTCCTGAGAGGAATTGATATCCTCTCCCTTACATTGGGCTTTAATGGAAAGATTAGTTAAAATAGGATTGGAAACCTTGTTAGCTCCACTCTCTACATCACCTTCTTTTCCTTATTTTATAGAGTTGACATCTTCTTTTGAAAATTATATGCAGTAAATAGCATTTATCCACACAACTCTGTGATTTTTCATTTTCAACAGTGAGAGAAAGTAGATATTGATTTTCAATGTGTCAGGTTTTCTCTCCAGAAATGTAAATGTCATTGGTTTTTCTATCTCTATCATATTTGGAACAACTTCTCCTTGAGATATGAAACTTGGCTGAGATCTTCTCCGAAAATATCTCTCTTTGTAATTTAAGACTACCATATAGAACTACTGTTTATGATCCCTTTGAGGTCTGAAAAATAACTTTTATGATTGTCATCAAGATGTCCTTAATCTGTCTTTATAACCTATGTACAAATAGTCCTATGAATTTCATATAACGTCCCAAATAATGCTGCTAAAGAACTTAACAAGGCTTCAAATGTTATGGACTACTATTCTCAAGTATAATCACTTTTTCACTTTGTTATTATCAAAGACAAACATTTATCATGCTTACTGATCTTAGACTTGTATACAAAGTTGGTTATGGTTCAAAATAACATGGGTAATCTTCCCAAGTTTTCTTCATCATTTGAATATGCTTAAAGCGAATTGTTGGTCTGCAAATTTGTCGTAATACTTGGAATACTATCGTCCGGATATACCTGGTCTTTATCTAGTTGTGTAATGAAGACTTTTTCATTCTCTTCTTTGAACAACTTGTTTTAACTTTTCATGGGATTGATATTTCTCTTTCCTTATCCAAAATTTGATGAACCTTTTTCCTACAATCTCTTGATGAAAAATGTCTACATTCCCAAGTCTTATGTCAAGGGTTGTTTCAGTTCCAATATTTATGATATACTTGGCATAACCAAATTCTCTTCTAGTATAAAACCCACAGACAATAGTGTAGAAGGAGCAAGTCGACGAAGTCGACTTGAACGAAGACCGACTTAGTCGATCAGCCGACTAAGTCGATGGGCTGACTTAGTCGGTCGGCTGACTAAC
The DNA here is from genome assembly GCA_001517045.1 of Pseudotsuga menziesii. Lineage (NCBI taxonomy): Eukaryota > Viridiplantae > Streptophyta > Pinopsida > Pinales > Pinaceae > Pseudotsuga > Pseudotsuga menziesii. Next base: position 923,423 of record LPNX010787311.1, read on the forward strand.
TAGAAAGATTAGTCGACTAACTAACAGTCGTGTCGGTTCACCGAACCGACAGGTAGTTATTTTGTAACTGTTTGTAACTTGTATATATTAGGCTGTTGAGCCAAGCAAGAAGGCAGTTCAGTTCTCTGCCTTGTATGAACTCATTGCATTAATATAATCTGTTAGCCTATCTATTCTTGTCTCTTGTCTATGCTTTATAGTTATGTTTTAGTATGTATTATTGGTAACCTTATGTGATCTGTGAGATTACAACATTGGTTCCGTTGCTGGTAGTACATGTCTAAAATATATGCTCACATATGANGACTGTAAAGTTGCGAAATACTTGCAAAATTATGCAAGACGAAACAGATTAACAGTCGCTGAAGCTAGAGCCAGATTTTTCACAGAGACACATGAAAAATTCGTCGAGTCTGTGCCACAACTATTGAAGCAGCTTTTGAATGAGACGACCGGATGCGACTAAAGAACAACAGTTGCTAGATAAACTGTTCTGAGGGGGGCGAACAAATTTGTCGGAGTGGTTTGAGAAAATCACTGACGACTTCTATGAGGAGCAAGCAGTTGAATACAAAACGTCAGTAGAAACTGTCAAAGCGAAATTCTACACAGATTTCACCAAACAATTCTTGTGCTCCTTGGCGACCTTGCTGTTCAAATTCTTGATAGAGAACGGAGCAGGCCACATTGTCGAACCTAGACCACCACTGTGCGAACAACCACCAAACACCAACTGGGTGGAAAAGTAGAGGAAGTGGGAGAAATTTATTGCAGAAAGGGAGTGAGAATACTTCCTGAGCAAGTGATTCGAACTATCCGGGCTTTCTAAAAAGTGTCGGGTAGGCTATGGGGGGGTAGCTGGTCTTGTGTTGAAGGTAGAGTATAGTGGATCCTAGTCGACCTAAGGAGGATAGACGTCACCAGTAATGAAAATTCGACTGTAGAAGACTTGAAGAAAATAGTACTGTACGGAAGTATGTCGGACATTCAGAAACAAGAAAGGGACGAAAGACAGCAGAGAAGGGAAGCAAGACGCGAAAGAGCCGACGGGCTGCGCAGAGAACAAAACCCTAGGGAGACCGACCGTGAAGAGAATCCGCCAGAGACGGGTCATGACCGACAGGAAGAGGGCGTAGAACAAGAGGTGTCCCCTATGGAGGAAGAAGTATGGATAGAGTAGCCAGAAGCTCTCCAATTAACATCTCCCGGTGAAGGAACGACCCTTTCCCCATTAAATCCCCATACCAGAATACAGACTATTATTGAAGATGACCTCCGACTAAGAGCTGGTGACTATAGTATCTGGAGTTGACTAGGCGATGATATGTAAACCAGATGACATCTTGTCATACGCCGACCATTTGAAGGGAACTGGGTGACGATTCAAGCGGCACCCTCCCTCCGAAGTATCCACTTGCTCTTACCGACACATGAACACGCAGCCCTGTGCACACAAAGTTTCAGTGGACCATCGACAGTAGAAATCCACAACAACCCACTGTACGTCGAAGACGAATCGACCACCGACGGAGGCACCAGTTCCGTCGACCAAAATTCCACAGGAGCGACTACATCAACAATCCCACCACTTTCACCACCACCCACACCTTCGACCCCGCCAACTTCTGAGAGCAGTGAAAGTGACTCAGACATGGGTCATGGATCAGCTCACATTCCTCTCTACGAGGGGGATGAAGACCCCAGATGACATTGGTTCGTCTGTGAGTTGATCTGGGATGCAAACCAGGTGGCGGATGAAGACCGATAGATGGCTTAGTTCACGGGAGCCTTACGGAAAAGGGCCCTGACCTGGTACATGACCTTTTCAAAAAGGAAACCCAGAGCAACGAAAGCTGAGATCAAAGCACAGTTCTTATCCTTTTTCAAGACCCTAGACGCTAAGCACCTGGCCGCCAAAAAGCTCAAGACAACGCAGCAAAAGCCAGGGGAGACAGTTCGCGACTACGACAAACACTGGAAGGACCTATTAAGCCAAATATATTATGTTATTGATGAGAAACTACTAATTCAATGGTTCCTTGCAGGGTTATCACAAAAATTACACTGACACATCAGTCTGGAAACGTTCAAGACATATGAAGATGCGCTGACCAAAGCTATGCATGTGGAAATGGATGAAGACATACCTGCCTATCCAACGGACCACAGGATAGAAGAATAGCTTGAGAATGTTCAAAAGTCCTTGAAAGAAATGACCCTAAAAAATCAAGAAATATGGTGTACTAAATGTTCGACGGCCGGACACTTGAAATATAATTGTCGACACGAATACAGCCGACAAGACATCTGCTTTGTGCAAACTAAAGTATTTTGTGACATTTTCCAGGAGGCTAGAGATCATTCTATGAAAGAATTTCCATTTAACATGAAGAATGCAAAAGCTTCTTGGTGCGCCATCTGTGAGACAAAAAGTCACAATACGACCGACTGTCAATTAAACCTGAAAAACAGACAGAACTATCAGGCGGTCTACCAAACGAATGCAGTGGCGCAAAGAAATGAGCAAAATAATACCAATGACCAGAACAGGCAATGATACGAAGGCCGACGATATGAGTGTCGGTACGACAATCGACGACAAGGGTTTGGAGGAAGAGGTCGATTCATCGGGAATCGCGACATACGACCGCGTCGATCTACCCAGTGCTTCATCTGCTGTAAAGAAGGGCACCGATACGTAGATTGTCCGTACAAGGACAGAACTGACCTTAAATTCTGTACACATTGTGGAGTAGGCGATCACTCTCTGGAGGATTGTCCTACCATGTTAGAAAAAATCAATAATAAGAAAAATGTTAATGTCTTGTCTTGTGTACAAAAGCATGATGTATTAACTACTAAAACTCTGCATATTGTCACTCACCAAGGCACAAAAACAGGGCCTGATAACCCCCAAATTAGTAAAATTAAAAACACAAATGGTTATCCGGATCCTCTGAAGGAAAAACAAACCTATCAAGAAGCCATGCACATATTTCAAGACATTGCACAACAAGAAGACATTATTACCAGTCGACTTAGCACGACACAGCAATTAACTCATCTCATCCAAATAGACAAATACGTAGCCCAGTTCATTGATTTATTACATGAAAGAAAAATCACTAACTTTGGAAAACAAACTAAGAACATTTGCAGCCTAAATAAAAAAGACAAAAACGATGTCGACCCACTTGTCAACCTGGAAATCGAAGGTTATCATGTCCGACAAGTGGTGCTCGATTTCGGGTCTCAGGTAAATATCATGACCAAGGATACATGGGAAAAGATGGGCCGACCTCGACTCTATGAGTCAGGCATTTTCCTAAAACTCGCTGACCAAGGCCTCATTGAACCCATTGGGGTTTGGAAAGATGTCGACACGATGATCAAAGGAATCTCGACTAAATTTGATTTTGAAATCATCGACCCAAAAGAAGGATCTAGCTCCTTCCCAGTGATAGTTGGTCGACCTTGGGGACGAAAGATGAAAGCCTCCATATCCTTAGACAAAGAACGAATTAAGTTAAAATGAAATGGTCAAAAAGTCATTGTACCCATTAATCCTTCCCAAGGAGCACCTTGGACCGAACCGATTGATGAGGAAGTTGATGTCAGACAGCTTTACCAGATCCATAACAATACGGACTATACCGAGCCAAACATCTATGGGGAGCTTCACTTAGGTAACCAAGACTCAATTGGTTATAATTCATATACTAAATTATATGACTGGGAAATGGAAAATTATGAAACACAAGCAAGAGGGTGCTGGACTATACAAAAAGTACAGAAAAAACCCACCCGAGAGTGCTTCATTGTATCAATTATCCCCAAAGTCTTTGAAAAAAAAATCAGGGAACGACCTACATTACAACCAACCAACTTACATAATACCCAACTGCCCAGGTATAAGGAAAGAGAATCCCCAATCATGCATCTTGAACAAGTATCTAAAAATATTGGAGAACATGGCAGAATTCAAAGCTTAGTGGAAACATTTACAGGTCAAGCAGCTAGATGGTGGGACACCCATCAATCAAAATTGCAGACCTGGACAACTGCTTCAACTTTCTTTGTCGAACGGTTTGGTGGGAAAAATTTAAGCCAGGAAGCTCAAATCCCTATCTTTGTCCAAGGCCAAGACCCAGAAGAACACATCAAGCTTTGTGAAAAGGAGTGGAGACGGCTTGGCTACAAATATGAGCGAGCCTGGCCACATTTGTTCCCTTCAATGCTAGCCAACTTGCCTAATAAATGGTATAAAATGGAGGAAGCTCAAGGAGAAACCTTCTTTTGGCATGAAATTAAAGAAAATTTTATTAAGGACTTCCAGTTCATACCTCAAAACGAAAAATTGGCTGGGACAGCACACCAAATCAAACAGTTTCTTCAACCGACAGAAAAACAACCCGTCCAAGACCATCGACAAATCAAGGACTGTAACAAGATACAAGCTGAATCAAAATCACAGTCGACACATTTACACTTAGAAAATGAACACATAGAAGGTAAGAGATTTAGATGGAAGATCGACCACATTGAAACAACCAAACTGATCTACTCAATCCTGAAAGTCGAGACCACCGACAAACCAGACCTTGACAGAATGACTGCAGCCGACTTTTCGGCTACATTCTCACAGTTCAAAGAAGGAAGTCGGCCGATCAATGAAGCTAAAGCACCAGAGTGGCTGGATGCCAAAGTGAAAACTAAGGAGGTCGACATTTCAAATGACGACCGTCCAAAAATAGCTAAGATTGGTGACTACTGGAACGAACCCCAAACCACCGAAATCATAAACTTACTTAGAGAATTCCAAGATGTCTTTGCAAGGGACTACAAAGACTTAAAAGGGTTAGTACAGGAAATGGGAGAAATGAAAATAGATACTAAACCTGATGTCTGACCTGTTAAGAAAATACCGTATAAACTAGCTCATAAGTACAAAGAAATAGTTAAAAAGGAAATAGACAACATGCTAGCAGCAGGGATCATTTACCCCATCGACCAGTCGGAATGGGCAAGTCCCATGGTCATACATCCTAAGAAACATGACCCGACCAGGTTAATAATTTGTGTTGACTTTACGGAGCTCAACAAAGTCACACTCATAGATCCATTCCCCACCCCCTATGCTGATGAAATCCTGAATGAAGTTGCAGGCCATGAATGTTATTCATTTACAGATGGATTTTCAGGATATAATCAAGTACCCATAGCAAAAGAGGATCAAAAGAAAACAACATTTGTATGTGAATTTGGGTCCTATGCCTATAGAGTTATGCCTTTTGGTTTGAAGAATGCACCTGCATTATTCTCTCGAATTGTTGTCAAAACATTCCAAGAGTATATCTATAAGACCATGGCAGTATACTTCGACGACTGGACTATATATTCCACCCTAAAGGATCACTGCACATGGCTCCGACTTATGCTGGAGAGATGTTGATAGATACAACTCTCCCTAAATATTAAGAAATGTATTTTTATGACTCCCATAGGCATACTCTTAGGGAATATTGTCTACAAAGACGGTATAAAGGTCGACTTTGCCAAAATAAAAATCATCCTCGAACTGAAACCCCCAATAAACCCTAAACAAGTTCGGGTGTTATTGGGCCATACGGGCTACTATAGGAAGTTCATAAGACACTATTCAGACATGACCTACCCTCTAGAAGAATTACTAAAGGAAGACCAAGAATTTAAGTGGACAAAAGAATGCCAGATCTCCTTCGACAAACTGAAAAGAAAACTAGTCGAAGCTCCCATACTTAAATTTCCAAACTAGTCAACCAAATTTCATGTGCATATTGATGCATCAGGCATCGCAATTGGAGCCATCCTTACTCAACCAGGGGATGATGGGATGGATTACCCTATAGTCTACAGTAGTCAAAAATTAAATAAGGTTGAGAGGAACTATTCGACCACTGAAAGAGAAGCCCTAGGTATGGTTTTTGCACTCCAAAAGTATCGACATTACCTATTAGCCAACCCTTTCATATTTTATACCGAACATCAAGCTTTGAAGTACCTTGTTAATAAAATCCTTCATCATGGAATAATTTGTCGATGGCTACTTCTTTTTCAAGAATTTGAGTTTGAAGTAGTGGTCTGACCAGAAAAGATAAATGTCGGACCCGACCACCTATCACGTATAGACACAGGAGAGGAACCGACCAGAGTCGATGATGACTTGTCGGATGCACATCTATTTTGCATAGAAGCAGTCCCTAAAGAACTAGAAGAAATAGATCAGTTCCTAGAGACAGGTCAGGCACCAGAAGGTCTGAACACCAAGAAAAAACAAATCTTAGCTATGAAAGCTGCACCCTACAGCCTCATCAATGGATTTCTGTATAAAATGGGGTTAGACGACATTCTCAGAAGATGTGTACTCGACCATGAGAGAGAACCAATCATGTATGAAGCACACTATGGACCTGTAGGAGGACATTTCCAAGCAGACACCACTGCAAAGAAGATCCAACAATCAGGATTATGGTGGCCGACAATCCATAAATATTGCAAAAAATTCGTTAGTCGATGTGACAGATGTCAACAACTTGGTCAACCTCTGCCAAGCATAGAAATGCCCTTGATATATGTAAACCCTAGTCTCACATTTGAAATTTGGGCTATAGACTTCATAGGACCATTCCCTATCCCCGCCAAACGATCAGGTGCAAGATATATTATCACGGCAGTGGAATATGTCACCAAATGGGCAGAATCTGAACCTGTCGATACCTGTTCAAGTGAGATAGCTGCTAAGTTCATATATGAAAACATTATCACTAGATTTGGATTCCCACTCACATTGATTAGAGACCAAGGCAAAGGAGCTGGAAGCGGAGGACACCCCCTTGCTCAACTGCTTAAAGAACATCAAAAACGCAAAGGTACAGGAGGGCCCATTCCAAAAACTCTGGACAGAGATCCAAGAGTGGGCCTATGTCGACAACAGAATGACCCAGGCAGCTGAGAAAATTCGGAAGAGCACCATATTCAACTACCCTAACGCACCACTAATGGAAAGCTTCGGTGGGACGAAATAAGTAGCTGTTAAATTCATTATCAATAGTTACAAAAATGGCCGATTTTACTTCGACCAGCCGATTAACATCACCGGGGATGTTATCTCCAAGCTTACGGGTTTGTCCAACAAAGGCATCCCTGTACCTATTGGGATAAAAGATGGGTTAGTCCAAGAAATTACGGGCTCACCGTCGGGAAAGAATTCCAAAGGATTGATGATCGGACAAATTGCAACAAGGATGCCACAAATCGTGGCTAAAATCATAGAAATCAACCTTACATTAGTAGGTCGGGGAAACAACCTTAAACTGGAGATGCTGGAAGCTGTTGACATAATTGCGACCGATGGTCGGATCTACCGATGGGGAGATTATGTTGCCGACATGATCAAAACCATCTGCGAACGCTGTCAAGAGACGGGAGGTATCATGAAATTGCCATCCCTTATTCTCTGGATTATCATGTATCATTTTTGTCCGGAAGGTAGTCTAGTCTTCTGGGAGCCGACCAAGTTCCAAATGAACAGCTTTAAACCCTTTTTCACAAAAAGGAACCCTGCATGAGCTGGCACAGGGGAAAGTCTTCTTGGAAAACTGGTTCCAGCAGTTGAAGGTTCGCACGACGAGGTGGAGGGTGCCCCAGAACATCTGACGAAATCTCCCTGCTGAGTCTCATATACAGTTAGAACTTGATCATACATCAGTATGGTACATGCGAGGTCAGGACCCCAAAGCCCAGGATCTCGACTAGTATCCGACGGTCGACCAGATTTCCCGAGAGTTGACCTGACAAGCATAGACAAAGATACCAATTCCAGAGGCTGCCAAACAGGTCAACTTCTCCATCATAGAGCCACTCACTAACAATGAAAAAGAAGAAGACTACGAGCTCAACTTATACATCAGCACATTTGTGTCAGAGGATACCCCGGCCGTGCCCACTAGTCGGGTACACATCACTGTCAAACCTTCGACTCCAAAGGTAGTCGACCCCTAGCCGACAGAACAACAACAACCAACAATACAACCACAGCAATAGACAACCCCTCCGGCTCCAGCAACCTTCGACCCCACTCAAGTACCGACAGGTGAAGTCGAAGGCGACGACCCAGAATATGCTTTATCCAGAAGCATCATTAAGAAGATGGCTAAGGAGATAGCTATCGCTAGGAAAAGAATCAAGGCCCAAAAACTACAACAAGGTAAGGGTAAGCGCAAGCTTATTCTGGATGACTTGTCCGACGATGAGGAGGAACTAGCAGCCGCTGCCATCGACGTTGTCAAGGATTCCCATGCAAATAAAGTATCAGTTGAAATTGAGTTTCAACAGTATCTGGACACAGGAGCTCCGGAGGGTCAGCCAAAGAAAGCAAAAATGGCACCGACACTTGAAAATGTGGTCGACCTTGTGTCGACCCCTCCCCCCCCATCCCCAAAAACCATAGTCGAGGAGCAAGCACCAGTACAGTAGGAAGACAGTCCCCATGATGAATATCAAAGCACCATCCCAAAAGCACTCAAAGCCAGGGTCGACCAGGACACTGAGCTTAAAGCTTTCTTCACGACACTTCCTGCACTGTTTAAGTCGGCCTTGAAAATACAAACAAAATCTCCTCTCTATGCAAGCAAAAATCCCTATGCAACTGTTACAACAACATTCACCTGAGACCAAGAGGGTGATGTAATAGGAGCATCAAAGTCTATCACAGAGCCACTCAGACCTGATGACCTACACACTACACCACCGAAAGATGAAATTTCTTTCGACCAAAGCTCACAACACACCCCGGCCAATCCCTCGACCCCTGTCCATACCCCCACTCCATCACCAACACCTCCATCATCAAAACCTCCCTCACCACCACCACCACCGTCAAACCACCCAAGACCACCAGAAGCATAGCCAAACCCTTCACAACCACCGTCATCTTCACCGCCAGAAATAGTCAGACCACGCCCCAACCAGAAAAACCCTCGACCTCCATTCCACCAACCACAGACCCAACCTCAACTATTGCATATACCCAAGAGCAACAGACAGACAAACAGAAGAAAAAGAAAGAGCAGCATAGAACATCCAGTCTCCGGATTAGCCTAAGGGATGCAAGTTCCTTGGATGACATAGAGGTCGGCAAACTCCTTAAAACTGTGGCCAAAGAGTCAAAGAAAAGGACAGATCGAAAAAATAAAGAGCTTGTAGCCAAAAATGCAGAAGAAGTCGAGTTTCTCGGCAGATGCAGAGCTCTAGCACAGATCATGATACCAGGCCCTATTGAAGTCGACACAGATCGACCACTTGAAAGAGCATATCAGCTCTTCGAGACGATGGTATCGACCGTCCAGAACCGGATGCAAGAGACTAAGGAAGAACAAAAGGAGGAGACTGTTCGACTGCTCCTGGCCCAATAGAATGCATTCTCGGAGGCATACAAGGTTCTATAGGATCATATGGAAGAATCAGTTGTCACTGAGGAAGTATTACGAGACTGGCCTAATCACTATGGGTAGGTCTATCAGCAGACAAGGCAGGCGTGACAGGGCATTCAAGATTTGGAGGGCCGAAAGTCGACATAGGCAGAACTGAGGCAGACCAACAAACTGCAGAAGCTAGAACGAGAGGCACATCAGTGGGTTCAATAGGCCCTTCCCAACTTAGAGAAAGTTGACATCATCTGCCCACAGATGAAATGACTCATCAATGCTGTAGAAGAGCAAAACCAATTGTTGGGTCCCAACATGGAGAATATTGCAGAAATGCCCATGTTCGAAAAGATGTCGATCCTTTCAAGTCTCACTACCTTAACAATCGATATCCAGAAGGCACTGCGGAGTTGGACCGACTTTCAGCATCATCTTGCCATCATAGCTCCAGCTATTGTCGAAGTTTGCGTCCAAAGGAGACCGACCATCCGTCTACACAGTCCACAGCAAGAGCAAGTTTGAATGGTTCGATAAGAGTTCATTTTTTGTGCCTCCCTGTTTCTTCAGGACGAAGAAACGTTTTGTTCGTGGGGAAGATGTAGAAGGAGCAAGTCAACGAAGTCGACTTGAATGAAGACCGACTTAGTTGATCAGCCGACTAAGTCGATGGGCAGACTAAGTCGATGGGACGACTTAGTCGATCGACCGACTAACTAGAAAGATTAGTCGGCTAACTAATAGTCTTGTCGGTTCACCGAACCGACAGGTAGTTATTTTGTAACTGTTTGTAACTTGTATATATTAGGCTATTGAGCCAAGCAAGAAGGCAGTTTAGTTCTCTGCCTTGTATGAACTCATTGCATTAATATAATCTGTTATCCTATCTATTCTTGTCTCTTGTCTCTGCTTTATAGTTATGTTTTAGTATGTATTATTGGTAACCTTATGTGATCTGTGAGATTACAACAAATAGCATCGATAGAATGCCATCAAGTAGAAACTTGCATAACTTCATCCATAAATGCAAAAGTAAGCAAGATGTTCTAACTACTAACATAGTAGCAGAAGTGGCAGAAATTATGGAATTTGAATGCAAGGATGTTGAAAAAGAAAGTAGCATGAAAGAATAGATGCTAAGAAACCTGAAGGTGTTTCATCTCTATTTTTGAAAGAAAATTGTTATGAAGCAATCGCAATTCATGCCATATATACAACACCAGAACTTGTTGAGACCTTATACATAGAGGTTGATACAGTGGTAGAAACAAAAACAATGATATTGGAAGAGCCACATAAATAATGCAACATAACACTTAACAAAGATGTAATAACAGATATAGATATTCCAACTACCTATGAAGTAATAGACAGTGCAAAAGCTGTGGAACTTGAAAGTAATGGTTTTGAAACTGTAAAAGAGTTGGAAAACATACATATTCAATATATTGACCAACATCGAACAATCTTGTTTCAAGTTTCATAACAACAACATAAGGAATCATACAGTATTCCAGCTAGCAATGCAACAACCAAAATTGTTGATACCCTCCCAATAAGAGACGATGAAAGAACAATAGACTTGGAAGTAGTGGAAGAACATGATAAAGAAACTAGTAGAGCTCCACCTAATGCTGCAACAAAAGAGGCCAATTATTTTCTCATTGATATGATAATACATGACAAGGATGTAGAACATGAAAAGAACAATGGGAAAAATTCACAAAATACCAAAAACCACAGCTACATATGAGCAACCTTTAACCTCATCTCCATATCTAGAATAAAAAAATGAAGAGCTATAGGCATATCCATATATCAATGTATGAACATAAATTTCAAATACCATTCACACACAGGACAATGCATCAGAAGCAGACCTATCTTTAGCTTATGGAGAACTGCATAAATTCTCATACATAACCACTTCTGAAAGAGTAATAGAAGTGTAGATGTTACAACCATCAGTGGAGTAGCTGAGAATGAAGTGGAGGAAGTTAAAAGAAATAAAGTGGAGAAATCAGAAGAACCAACAAGTAAATATGTTTACAGATAACAATCAAACTCACATACACCTATGGAAGAACAAGTTGAATCAAATATGGCACCAACTACCAATGTAGTAAATGAGATTGCTAAGAACCTTTCCATCATTTCTTCTTGTCATTGCAAATGTGGATAAGGGAATATCCTTTGACACCAAAATATGGATCAAATACAAAGAGTATCAAGGAATATTACCTTCATGCAAAACATCAATCATATTGTAAAGCCTCTTCTTTACTTTCAATTAAACCTACAATGAAAAAATGGAAAACATAATCACTCTGAGAAGCCCTCATTCATTAATTGTTCAAACTTCATCAGGTTTCTTAAAATGACTCATTCAAAGAAACCTAGCTCTAGAATATGATGAGAATTGGACTTTAATCAAAATGAAAACCTAAAAACAAGAGATGCTTAATAGAAAGGGAACATGCCTTCCTTTCCATAAAAATGATATCATGAATATACCTTGGGCATATATGGGCCTTCCACACACATTATGTTGGAATTCAAAATCTACCATTGATACAATGCAACATAAGAACATATTTATGGATGTATATAGAAGTTTATGATATGAGATAATTTAATTTTCCAATATGAGATCATAGAAGTTAGGAGAAAGAAAGGTTATATTTAAAAATGGAGGCATAGAGAATATTACTTGTGATCAGGAGACGTGAGGAATGCAACAACACACTTTTCTTTCAGATTTATTTTTTTTCTTTGAAAGCTAGGACACTATCTATGTGAAAAGATAGGCCCCAACTTTGTAAAATGCCAACTGCATTTCCTATCACAAACAAGGAAGACAATGTAATAGTTAAATATTAAACATCAATCTTAAATAACTAACATCAAGGAAATGCAATCCCAACCATCAATATTACAACAAAAAAAACAAAATATAGAATCTATTTTTACCTTAAATGCATCCTCAAATTGACATATAGTGATCTTGCTACCATATAGACTTTTCAACCTACTTCAAAAATAGAGGAACAACAACATTAGTCAAATAAGATAAATCACATCATCAACAACAGAACATGTAGACTCACGAGTTACAACTAGAAGGTGTCAGTGAAACACAAATGTACTGACTCGATTCATGGCAAGTGGGGATTCCACTTGTTATCTCATCCCTTAATGGTCCAGTGGATATGTGGGGACCTGAATCTTGAAAAACTGATAGAAACATACATTATGCTTGATCTAGCCAATTGTGGTCATGGAGGCTAATATAATTGTGTATTGTAATTATGCCAATTGATTATTGCATTAGATGAATGTTGGTATCGTGCCAATAGGTATCCTACGATTAATGCATAGGAACCTAGTGCATAGACCATTTTTCTCTTCGCTTAGCTATGGATAACTCATTTATTTTTTTGAATAATGATAAATATTTACAAAGAAAATATACAATCAACATAAAAGAATCAAGATTCACAAAAAGTGAAGACAATTAATTCATGCAACTAAAAGGTAATAAAACATATTTTCTCAAACCCTGAATCAATGGAATTCGACTAAAATAAATCTCAATTCAAGCTACAACAAAGGGTTAAATCAAGCATCAAATGATAACTAGAAGCATTCAAGGAACTAACACTATATTTAACCAAAATACACACAAACTTCAAAGATAGACAAAATGCTTCAAACAAAAGTGATAAACAAACCATAAAATTTTGTCAACATATTCGTGCTAAACATGAACATGGTTTCATGTACTTGAATGAGCCATTCTTGCTTAGAGAAAGAGTTGTCAAATTATTTATTTATCCTTTAATGTTAGGACACTATTTGTTAACAATAAAATTAACACCCTCGAAGATGATGGTCTAAAAGCATATGTTCTTTTCACCCGCAACATGAAGACAAAAATTTGGAACAAATTGAGAGCTTTGATCTCTCATCGGACCACTGCTTCCGCAAAGGAAGAAGTATGTGAAGACAAAAGTTTATCTAAAGAATTCAATACCAATACTACTTAAGGATCACAACCTAGTCACCACAACTCATGGAGTGGAAATAATACATGGCATATGTATTAATTGTCCTAAAAACCTGGAAATTCAAGTAAAATGCCCAAAAACTAAGGAAAGTGGATTTTATTAAGGAAAGAATAAAAAAAGCTTCAAAAATATTAAACCCACATTCATAGTGAGTGATTGGAAACACAAATCCCAATGCTATATAAGAAAGGCATATGAGGTGAAGGAAGGAGGACAAATTAGAGAGAAAAGGCATGCTGGAGGAATGGGGAGATAGATAGAACCTTTCTTGGACATCATAGTTCATTTGATCATTGGCATTGATGGAGAGGTGTAGTTTAGAGCAAGGGAGAAGGGGATTCACCCATTATTGGGCTGTAATCACCATTCTCTCAATTTAATATGATGCTATTCAAATTTCCTCTAAATATTGTGTTTCAATCCATGTTTGTTTCATATATTTTTGCAACATTTAGTAGATAGATTTCATGATTTATTTGAAGTTTTTAAAGAGCTATAGGTAAGGAACTAACTAGCAGCTGGGAATGGAGGCCTAAAGGCCATGAAAGATGGAGCAAAAGGATCTTCACAAAATGACATGCTACAAGAGGTAACCTCCTCCCTTCCCTCTCTCTCTTTCCTTTGAAAAAAGTGTATAAATTTTAGGAAATTGTCCATTATTGCATATATTTTGTCAACACGATTCACCCTCCCTGTAGCAAATGTTAGATTAGGTTGTATAATTGTCCCTGCAAATAAATATGACTACAGAATGGTGACTCTGTTAGGGAGACCTAAGGGTATTTTCTCTTGAAACAAGTTTTCATGAGAATTTTCTCTTTGTTTGGGTGTGTCTTTCATTCTAAATCCTTTGATGCATGCTTGTTTTTTGTCTTCTGAGGCTTTAAATCAATTCAAGAATCTCAAAATGGTCTAGATTCGCCCTTACCTGGACCTATATTTATAGATTTGGGTGGTATCTGAGGTTTCTCTAGGAACACATGGGTTTGTAGTAGTGACAGTCACATGCACATTGGAGGAACACATAGGTTTGCAGTAGTGATAGTCGCGTGTACCCCAAAGGCGCAATACGTGTCTAGTATTTTGGTCATAAAATCCTCAATTCTTGTCCGTTTTGAGTGATGTTTTGCTGTGGAAAGATTAGAAAGTTCTCTAATTGATTTTATAGTCTAATTTCATCCATTTTGGTCAAATATTATGGATTTCTTTGAATAATTTTCAAGTGGTGTGTTCATGTGGTTGGAATTTGGAAAATGCATGGTTCTTGATTTTTGATGTTCAAATCTACAATGTTTGGTCATTTTGATTGATTTTTACTATTGTAGGTGTCTTAGGAGTTTGATAACTTAGGTTTTACACATCATTTGCCTCCCTTTTAGCAATATTTAAGGTGTTTTCTAAAGGATTTTAAAATTTTGCATTTTTTTTGAAAAAATCATGGTTCTTGATTTTTGATTGTCAGATCTACAATTTCGGGCCGTTGTGGTTAGTTTTTGCTGCTATAGATGTCTTAGGAATATCATAACTTAGGTTTTAGATAGTACATACATCTATTTTATCAAATTTTAAATATTTGTGGAAGTATTTTTGAATTTTTGTGTGCATATGGCTGGAATTTGATTTTTTTTTGAAAACTCTGGTTTTTGGCTTTGGATTGAATTCTTTGTAGATCTTTCAGAACCTTAATTTACTTTCAAAACAATGATTGATTCTTCATAGGATATTTTAGGATAATTTTTGAAGGATTTAGGACCTTTTCCTTTCTAATTTCAAAATCTTGGAAACCTCTTCGAAAAGATAGAAAAAAAACAATTTAACTAGTAATTTTGATTTTAGCATTGGTCAAATTTCCTTTAAAAAGTGATCATATATGAAAGTTTGTATAAATATTATCATTTAGGTTCATTATTTATTCATTAAACATATGAAATTTTGTCTCATTGTATAATTCTGATCTCATACTTGCATAAGTAAAATGTTGGAAAATTGAAAGACATGACACATTATTTCAATGTATGAACCTTTAGGCCCCAAATTTTGATGTCAAATAAACTTGCTAACTTGCCACACAATTTGAAATAATAATACATTTTGAATACCACAATTATCCTCTTTACTTGCACTTTCAAGCGATCCTATGAATGAGAAAGTGGTCCTCAAATGTAATAGTGAAGATCACCACAATTTTTGCATCACCCTCTTTCATTGAAAATTCTTATTGATTTAGGGATATTTGTTTTTGTGGAAAAAAGGAAATACATGCACGTGTGAAAGGATCCCTAAAAAAAATCTTAACCTTCTTTTAGTATAACTATTTCATCGAATGAAAAGTTACGATTAAAAGCATATGTGCATTGGTTTGGTTCAGTAGCATAAGTCACAACATCATCAGTTTCACCACCACTCATTGAAACTAATCGAACTACCTTTAAAAATCAACGCTTAATCTAAAAACAACCAAGATTTTATCTTTTGATATCACCAAAAATATTAGGCTAGGGATTTGGTTTAATATGATGAATTAACACTCCAATGCCATGAAACATTAAAACTAGCATTGATTAAAGAGAGATAATTCCATTAGTAGCAAAAAGTGCTAGTCGAGAAAGCGCTTCTAACACAAGCATCAAGCACGAGGTCAATCCGAATTAGTAAGGGTGGTAGCCCCCCCCTCTTGCTTCTTTGGTGGGATATGAGCACATTAAAGTGCCTTGGTTAAGTGATAATTCCTCGGGGTGACATCACTTTTATGAGATAGCTAATCTATGTGAGTTATTCTGGACTGATGAATGTTCTACCCAGTCACCAATTGTGAAGTGGTAACCATAGTTTCTTTTCCTAGGGCATCACATAGGAGGTTGTGAATGGGGGACACTTGCAATTTATGAGACAGGCATAAGGTTGTTTCAGCTCCTTGGGAGTGTGAGTAGCCAAGAGATAACACTTTCACCCCTAGCCATTGAAGAACAGTGTAACTGTTTCTTTTACCTTCACCATTTAGTAATTATTGAGGCTTAATGTCCCTCAAGGGATACTAGTTTTGGAAGGCCCTCTAAAAATTCAACTTTCCACTAAACCTCGGTTTTTTGGGGAAGAAGCTTGCTTGTTGTTTCCTTATGGATTTTTTCAGTGGGGTGGACACTTTTTGTTTCTGTTTGGAGTCTAGATTTCCTCTAGAATTGATTGATTACATTTTTCATATATATTTTTCAATTCTAAAAATTCAAAATTCAAAGTGGCTTCTCTCTCGATCCGCCAATCACAGCGGCATCGAGGTGAATCACCAAAACTTTAAGGCCCCGATAAAACACAGAGATGGATACATAAAGAGTTTGAAACTGACCCATTTTTAATTTCAATTCACAATAATAGAGAAGATCAAAATCAACCCAATATTGAAACATTTACAGAAACAGTTGATAATCTTGCTCCAGTTGAGATTGAAACGATAGAAAACCATACAGGTGATCCGATTAATCCATATTTGAGTCCTTCAAAACTAGTAATACTTGCAGTAAATGAACATTTAGCTAACCTCAATCCTCTTTTCACATATTCGAATAATATGCAAAATCCTACTTTCAATCTTGTGGCTTCGCCAGGAGCTCCAGGAACCACACTAGCACAACCTCCAATGGTGACTGGAGGAGGTAATGCCTCCAATTCTACCCCAATGATGATCCCAATAGTTAGTATGCCTGCTATTAACATAAGTTCAACCAGTACTTCTGTGCCAGTTGGTACAGTTCCAGGTTCCAATCCTGGAAGTACATCCACTTCACATACAGGTATCCCTACTGGAGGGTGTACCTTACCAAATATGGGTTTCCCATATGGTGGGGTTAATCAAGGTCAAAACATACAAGGGATAAATTTGAATTCTTTTAGTCAAACTAATCATGGAGGAAACCCCACACTTTGGAATGGTAATATTCCTAGTGGTGGAAATGGACCTTGCAACATGAACACTAATTAGAGCAATTGTCCACAAATGAGTGGAAATGTCCCGAGAGGTTATCCTCCTACTAATCCTAGCACAATGTCAGGGGGTAACCCTACACCTCCAACGACCACTATGCCAGGGGGCGTTCCACCTATGAATCCTGTCTTAAACTCGAGTAGTATGGGTTTTGGAAGTAACCAATATTTTGGGAACCTTCCCCCACAAGGGGTAAATCCACATTGGAATACTTCTCAATTACAAGGACAATATCCTTGGAATGGTCAAGGGGGAAATCCATTCCACAAGGAGGTAATTCACCTTTTTGGAGTCCACATCCACAAGGAGGTAATTCACCTTTCAATTTCATCCCACAATGGAATGGGAAAACCCTTGGGAATAACCAATCTTTTTTAGGTCCTTCTAGTCAAGGGGGAAATCTGCCATGGAACATAAATCATACCCCAAGTCAATGGAACTATCAAACTCCACCCAGATATCAAACACCTATGACAGTACCTATTAGATCACCATTTCTAGCCACATTGAATCTACCGAATCTATCCCGGATGACCAATGATCCTGTTCTACATATGAATGGATGGCCAACCATACGAACCAAACTTCCTTCGGATATACCCAAATTGAATGGACGACCAGGGGACGATCTGTCAAATCATGTGATGACATTTCACTTATGGTGTTCATCCAATTCCCTAGTCAATGATAGTATTAGGTTGAGGTTGTTTCAGCGGACCCTCATGGGAACCGCTACGAAATGGGATATTGAATTGTCATGTAATACATTCACATATTTTCCATCTTTAGCCATGGTATTTTCATATACACGAGTGGAGGAGGCATTGAAGGCTTACCAAAGCATAAATACCAGATCAATTCTTGGCGGATTGGTTTGTAAAATAACTATTTCCTACCCTTTCCAAATATGTAGCTATGTCAAGATCCATGACTGAAGAGAAGCTCATTCAGAGTTCTCAACAAATGGATTTGATATATTCACAATCAGGCACACTTTATGAATTGATACCTCTTGCGACAAGACCCACTTATGATCCAACAAGGCCATCAAAAGGACCTCATGCTGATGGTGTGATTGGTTCTATTATCCAAATTGATCGACTTATACAACAAATGGGATAAGTGTTGATTCAAACTTATCAACCCATAGCTAGCCAGGAATACCAGCAACCTGCAAATCCTACCCAAACTTTGGAAATCCTCACGGTCCAAGCCACAGACCAAAAATGAAAAAGGAAGAAACAAAAGAAAAAACCAAATGCTAATGATGGGATAGGAGATGCACTGAGAATGAATAATCAACCAAAAGGAAAACATGAAAAATGGAAAAAAAATATCCTTGTAAAATTTGTCAAAGAGATCATCCTACTCACCTATGCCCTCATATGGATGACATTCATCAAATTTTTTCTCAACGCAATCGTCAACAACAATCTACTGTGTTGAATCAACCTTTCCCACAACAACAACAAATGGTTTCTGCAGCATCGGTACCCCCGCAAGGGGGAAACCAACAAACCTTCCTCAAGAAGGTGACCAAGAAAACCCTTTGCAAGGGGGCATCCACCCATTGCCAACATCTTTGGACTAGATCATGAGGTCAATGCTCAAACAAGAGCTCATTCCTATGACACACCACCTAGTGTTCTAGAATCATCAGGATCAAAACCAAATGGCTCTCTCACCATTGAGAAACCAACCATTGACATAGTGCCCTGACCCCCAAAAGGGGTGTTAAGTAAATCAAAACATAATCCTAATGCAAGAGCGACTCAAAACTATAGTATATTGGAAGACTTAGCTCAAGCACCTTGTGCCATGTCAGCTTTGGAAGTATTACAAAGTTGTCCAACTTAGCGAAAATCACTATTGTCTTCTATTGGTGCAATCGACCCGAATGATACTGGTTTGATCACCTTTGATTTAGAACAACTAACAAGTAGGATTCCATCGCATGTTTATTTCCAAATCAAATTTATCTCACACAGGATGAATATTTTTTCGAACCGTTATAGACGAAGGAGCCTCCACTTATGTCATATCTTTAGGATGTTGGAAAGAATTAGGATCACCCACTTTGAAACCATCCAACAAAGTCCTTAAAGCATTTGATGGACACTTGTTCCCACCTCATGGACTCATGACAGTTGCCCAATTGAATTGGGAGGAAAAATAGTTCAAGTTGATGTTGAGGTAGTGGATGCACCCATAGATTACAATCTCTTATTAGGTCGTATTTGGATACATGCAATGACGATAGTAGTGTCTTCAGTATTTTGAGTAATTTGGTTCCCCCATAAAGAGAAGATCGTTATGATCAATTAGTTATATTACTGCACACCTGAAACCGGTATCCACTCAAATATACCCTTTGTGGAGAATTCAAAAGTACCCATTCAATATATAGGAGTCAGGATGTTCAAAGACTCTTCCCTCATGGTAACCTTTACAATTCATCCACCAATATCTACCCCTAAAACTGCTCCAGTTTTCACCATCACATCAAAAATTTGATCTCCACTAACTGTTTTTACCGAATCCCATACGATGATAAGTTCCACCTCATCAGATGGACCTACAGTAGAGGACATCTAGGTTCAAACTAGTTAAAGAAAGGAAATACATGCAGACATACTTGATGAAACTAGGAGTAGTATGCCACTATCTACTGTAGAAATACCAAATCAAGAAATCAAAATCCTTCTCCATTGGAGGAATATGATCCGTATACATCACCCGTATGGGCTACCAATACTCCCAACAATCATGACCTCTTAGATAAAAAATTTTCATCCGATGAAGCTATCATGGAAGTCATGAATATCTCAGAACGATCTTGGGAAGACATACATCATGGATCATCATTTCTTTCTAAACTGGATTCCTTAGAAGTAAAACACGAGAATTTTTACCTTGATGATGATATGGAAAGGTACCAATGCCTTGTCTAAACACATAATGTAATTTCAGAAGGAAATTTGGCAAACATTTCAAAAACCATCCATATCAACATATCCATTAATCTGGGCATCGTTGAAAATATCAATATAGGTGCAAATTGCTCTCCAGAAGAAATCACACAATATACTGCTTTATTTAAAGAGTTTCATGATGTTTTCTCTTGGTCATATGAGGAAATTCCAGGCATCGATCATGGCACCATCAAACATGAGATAAAAACATATGCAAATGTCAAACCTGTACACCAAAAATTACGTTCAATGAATCCTAAGAAATCTGTTGCCATCAAAGAAGAAGTAGAAACGTTGTTGAAAGTTGGCTCATTTTCCCTATACCATTGACTAAATGGGTATCCAATCCTGTTCCAGTTAATAAAAAGCAAGGGACAATCCGAGTCTATACTGACTTTAGGGATTTAAATTTGGCTTGTCCCAAAGATAATTATCCCACACCCTTCATTGATCGTATTATAGACGAGTGTGCCGGTAGCAAAATATTTTCATTTATGGATGGATTCTCTGGTTACAACTAAATTCAGATTAAGAAAGAAGACCAACACAAAACAACTTTCATTTTCCCATAGGGCACTTTTGCGTATCGAAAAATTCCTTTAGGCCTTAAAAATGTTGGGGCTACTTTTCAAAGAGCCATGTCATATTCTTTTCACGATATTAAGAAAACCGTCGAGGCTTATATCGATGACTTAACAACCAAATATAGTAGAAGGTTGAACATTGTGCACATTTGCGTGCTGTTTTCCTTTGATGTCGACAATATAACATTATATTGAATCCACATAAATGCATATTTTGTGTGGAGTCTGGGAGATTAGTTGGTTTCATTGTGTCCAAGGATGGGATACGGGTAGATCCCCTTAAGGTTGAGGCAATATTGCAGTTGCCTTCCCTAAAAACAATTAGACAACTTCAAAGACTACAAGTAAAAGAAACATTCTTGAGAATATTTATTGCTAACTATACTGAAATTTCTAAAGGTTTCATGCATCTCTTAAAACAAGATAGAATGTTCATATGGGATGAACAAGCTCAACGTTCATTTGATGAAATGAAACAAGCCTTCGTGTCAACCCCAGTGCTTAGTCCTCTAGACTATACTAGAGATTTTTTGCTATATTTGGCAGCAACCGAATCCACTTTAGGGATGGTTTTGGTCCAAGAGGATGATTCATATTGAGAACATGTCATATACTATTTTAGTAAGGGCATGTCTAGCCCCAAATTAAGATGTTCCCAGGTAGAGAATCTAGCCCTGGAAGCAGTTCATGCTCTCCAAAGACTTAGACACTATATACTTCCAAGGAAAACGACTATAGTGGCTGAAATGAACCCCATGAAACACATTTTGTCTCGTCGAATCATCGGGGGAAAGTATTCAAAATGGATAGTAATTTTTCAATAATTTGATATTGAATTCATAAACGCTAAGGCCAAGAAGTATTTAACATTTTTATAGCTAGTGTCTGAGTTACCTGACAATAAAGAAGAAAAAGTTGAAGAAGAGTCTTGGCAGATGAACATTTATTTCCCATTGCCACTACCGATCCTTGGTATGGAACATTAATTACACATCTCCAAACTCAAAGGATAGATTCTCAATTTTCTAGAATTGAACGACGTCGCATCCGATACCAAACATGAAGTTATCTCATCCTTTGGGATACTTTATACCGTAGAGGAATAGACTTAGTTCTAAGATGTTGTTTAGTACATGAAGAAGCTGAACATGTATTAAATGATTTCCATGCAGGAGCATGTGGTGGTCATCTTTTTGGGTGGGAAACCGCCCAGAAAATATTGCGTGCAGGATACTTTTGCCCCACAATCTTCAAAGATTGCATCAATTCTATTAAAAAGTGTCATCCTTGCTAGATTTACACAAGAAAAATGCGTGCACATCCTGAAACATTACACCCTGTAGTAACTGTGGGTCCATTTTCAAAATGGGCCATTGATTATATGACAATGAACCCACCTTCCTCCAATGGACACCACTGCATCATAGTAGTAGTGTACTACTTTACAAAGTGGGTTGAGGCAATGCCTACATTTGACAACACGACAAAAAATGCAGCATATTTCTTATTCAATCATGTAATAACTAGGTTTGGTGTTCCCAAAGAGATCGTCATGGACAATGGTATCCATTTTAGGAATTCCTTCATGGATGAACTTACAACCTAGTTAGGATTAAGAAAGGATTTTTCCTCACCATATTATCCCCAATGCAACGGTCAAGTAGAATCCATCAACAAGGTTTTGAAGACCATGTTACAATGCACGGTTGATAAGAACAAAACTAACTAGCATATGGTGTTGTTCTCTACTCTCTGGGCTTACCATACCTCAGCCAAAACTGTAATCGGTTTCACCCCTTTCCATTTGGTATATGGAGATGAAGCTGTGTTTTCGATTGAATGTGAGATTCCATCATTAAAACTAGCCATTGCACTCCTACCCAACACCTTTACAGAAGAAGAAAGGATCCTCCATCTTCATTCTCATGATGAGATTAGAAGAGAGGCCTCATCAAATGTAGAAGTACACAAGAAAAGAGTAAAATCCCAATATGACAAAGCATCCCATCCTTGAGTATTTTCAGAAGGAAATTTGGTTTTGGTTTACGACCAAGACAACGATAAAATAGGAAAAGGGAAATTCATACCTAAATGGTTTGGACCACTTGTTGTCAAAACAATGTTAAAAAGAGGTGCATATGAGTTAGTCAATTATGATGGGGAACCATTGTCGGAGATTAGAAATGGTCTCTACTTGAAGAAATACTTTACGTAGGCATTAATGCCTCATGAAATTTTGTTGTATTATGTTGTATGATATGTGTAAAAGTTTTGTACAATAGTTATTTAGAGAACAAACTTATCTTGCTTGGGATCCTTACTTGGCAGATGTCATTGGAAACTTTCACTTATTTGGGATATGTGGATAACACCAGCCGTGGCTCTTGGAACATTTCTTCCTCCGCATGGGTAATATTCACACTTGAAAACCAAGTTCTTAGTTCAGGAGGCTCTTTCCTTGGACCTGCAACCAATAATGCTGTAGAGTATAGTGCAACCATCAAGCTTCTAGTAGAGGCTAACACCCTTGTCATCCAACAAATTATTGTTAAACTGGACTCGCAACTTGTTGCATCTCAGCTAAATGGTAAGTATAAGGCTTGTGATCCTATACTGTTTATAAAGTTTCTACGAGTTCGTCTTCTAGAACGTGAGTTTGAATTCATTGAATATATTCATGTTCCTAGAAGTTCAAATAGTCTAGCCGATTCCTTAGCTGACTACGTCCTTGATTGGCATCTTTGTCATACCTCATTTCGATGAAGTAAGCATGTATTATGAATGCATGGTACCTTAATTGAACAAATATTTCAAATCATAAGTAAATGTCGAAATAACATTCCTTTGTATAAAGTAAAAATTGCTTACATCATAAACCAAAATGTGTGTTTAAGTTCAAAAACAATCGTTACTGTAAATTTGCACACACCAAAAAGAGTAATATAAATGCTTTCTCCCTTTGTATATCTTTCATCAATAGAAAAGGTTCACAAAAAATTTCATAAAAATTTGAATACATGGAAAATACAAAAAACACTTTTGAACTATTTTGATGTCCTGATCCAACATGAAGACCCATCTACAACCGACATATTACCATGTAAATGGTTCATTGCTTCGAATATACACCCGCGATAGAGGTGATTCCTACAATAATGGTAAAAAATGAGTCATCTACTTATCTCTATTATTTCAGATATTAAATGCATATATAAATACCTATTGGTTTCCTAAACGGTTGGCTTATGGTTACTTTTACAGGATTTTGGCGGAAGTGACATGTTCAAACTATTTGATCTAGGATTTGAACGATAGACCATGATCCATGGTGTTGATATTTTCACAAGAATCAGTATGAAGTAAAAACATCACTCCCTTTTTCCCACTTGGAAAAGATCCCATATTGGATGAAAACTACAGTTAATTGGTTCTATTTCACCGTTCGTCGACACAAAATCCTACCTCGAATAGCCTACCTATGGAGGGAACATTTGAAAGAGTGTACAAAACTAGCTTAGCCGATGTTTTTAGTACATATCATCGCCCTGGCTTGACCCATGCTTTAAAAATGCATGCCCTTGCAACACTTGTTCCCTCTTATGTATTATAGCATTCTTTATTCTTTTTAGAGCTCATACATGAAAAAGCACTAAAAATTAAAAAATACAAAAAAGGAGAAATTTGAATCGTGACAAATTAAATATTTGAGATAAAGGAAACAGTCAGTAGTTTCCCTTGAACACGACACATCATTTTGTATCTGATGTCAGTACACCATTTACATTTGACTTAGGAAGTTGTACCGGTAATTTGAACAGGTCTTCACCGATAGGTTATCCTTCCTATCATTTATGGAGCTTTCGTTGATTCATCTGGAGTTGACGAATTTCATAATGGGTGGTTACTCGAGTCTTATGTTGCCAAGTGTCCAGAATGTGTTGTGTTATGTGTTCAAAGGAAGTCAAAATAGTGTCATCCATTCCTCAAATATTCCTGACCAATATTGTCGGCCTTCCTTGTGTCAGTATACAACGTTGGATCTCGCAACTCTACCAAATTATATCATCCTATTGATCTCAATTTCGTGTCACTTGATGTGGGATGCATTAATTCTCTCCTTCTGATGGATTCATTCCTATCGACTCAAATTCATCATCTAGGAAATGTATCTAGGAACCCCAGTGAGTACCTTGTATCTTGCAGTCATTAGTGGTAGGATTCTTCGCAAATGGGAGTGGGTATACACCAATGACCCCTGATTGTTTGATTCTACAAGTGTTAAAATTCAGAACATCTCTTCACACTTGTTAGTTTCTACTCAAGTACCTTGGAGTCCATCATCATTATCAGTGGGCCTCCTCGCATCTGTTAATGGTATACATCAATGACCAGTAATCAGATGGTGTTTTATTATGCTCGACATCAACTCATTTATTTTCATGATGTAAACTTGTACTATCATTGGTTTGTGTTGAGGACCTTGTGTTATCCAGAATTCTCAATCACTACAGACACGGTTTGTTCCTCTGCACTGTAATTCACAAGCATAGAACAAAAAGACACAACAACATATCCTTCCCTTAAATAATCAAATTTAATAACATGAAATACAATATACCTCAACCCTAGATCTCTTTGTATTTTCTCCAAAATCTCTTTGCAATGGTTCAATACCTACAAAATATATAAAAAGACAAACAAACAAGATGAGAGCATCATGATAGATTTGTTATTTATATCAGTGATCAAGGAGTCTGATAATATCTAATTAATATCAATACATAAAATATAGGAAAGGGTAATGTCTTTGTATTAATTATGAAAGAGATAGAAGTACAACAAAAAATCCTTGATGTCAATGGCTTCAATCTCTACAAGAACATCTACAATCCTCTACGACTATGAAGATCTCTCCACACACAAGATTGCTCTACTTTGCCTCTAACTTAGACTTCAATCCAACAACATAAGGGTACTTTTCTTGGCCTCCTCCACTCACATCATGAAGGCTTCATTTATAGGTCCAAAACCATGAGATTGACTTGGGGGAATGGATAGAATGTGATCCCTACAGGTGAGGGAAGCGAATGCCACCTCTCCCAAGAATGTAGGAACTGACTCCACGAGGTCTTCCACATGGGAGCTTCCAAAAAATTCATTTTTCCTATTTTTTGACCATTGACACTCTTGGTAGAAAGGATAGGTGCGCCAACCTATGGTTTTATTAAGGTCAAAGGGAAAAAACACTCTTTACTCCACTGTGAGAAGCACCATTAGTGGTTTGTGTAAAAAGAGGAAAGGCACCGACCATTTAATATATGGAACAAAACATCCAATTTATCTCAGGTCAAGTTTCTTAGAAGATAAATGATCAATGAGAAATTTCCAAAAAGGATGATGGGCAGTGTGGAATTTCCAGGTGCAACAGAATGCTCCCCAAAGTATGAATCTAGAAGGAAGTGATAGGTGAAATAGTTTCCAATATATCTGTCTGGTATAAAGGCAATGAGAGATAACTCACAACTGACATAATACTGATAACTGACTCCATCCAAACCAATCATAGGCGTGGACCGATACACTACAGATCTATGATGATGACTATGTCATGGCTACCAAAAAATACACCGTAGATCCATGAACAACTGATGTAAATGATAGAATATGGCTAGAAGGCATACAAGGTAGATCCATGTCATAAAATATCAGATACTAAACACAACCACCAAACGTACAATGTGGATCTGTGTCAAGAATTTCATTGATCTCCAAACGCAACCTGAGTATAGGTAGATATAATGGTGAGGATTATCAACCCACAGTCTTCATTCCAGTCCCCAATTAATATGATTCTAACCATGTGAATAAATTTCTTGACATCTAACATGGTGAAAACTACTTGATTACCAGTCATTGATGAAAATTGTTAACAAGTGCAAGGGAGATCACCATTAATGTCAATGATTCCCAAGGTATCTAAGTACATTCTCCCAAGTGTGAATAGATGTTTTGAAGTCGAACACTTGATAGAATCTCTCAATCAAAGGTCATTGATGAAAACCTATTGTTGAAAGTGAGGAAACCTGCCATTGAGGCATGTAGGCTTCAAGGTATTTGACTAGGTTTCTAGGTCTAATTTTTGGATAATGAGCTGAAGTCGACAGGAATAGACTTGTCATAGGAGGGCCATAATGATTCCCACATCAATGACACAAAAGAAGGAACAAAACTTGATTTGAAGTGATGAAATTGACTCATACATGATTGAATTTAGGGATAGATAAAGTTACTGATGAGTTATTTTCTGGGGAGACATCCTTTGAACAATTTGAAGCACGACAAATGACTTGGAAACATTGACTTGACGAGACCAGAACTAGGTGTAATGCAAGGAATATGACGAAGCATTATTTGAATTGACTCAAAGGATTCAGGTGACTCACAAAAGTGGATCGACTCAGAGACAAGCTGAATACCCAACTGTTCAGATATGCAAATGTAGACAGGTGCCATGTTTAAAGGTGGAATGTAGACTAGACTGCCATAAATACAAATGAAAACCATTCCCGTTTCCTTTAATTTCCCCATCTCGAAATATGAGTGCCTCTTTTTCATTTTTTAGAGTTCAAAGAGGGTAACAAACACTCATTGTAGCTCATCAAGTGATGAGTCCATTCTCACATGTTTTAGGAACCTGAGAAAGGAGGGGTTCGTTCCCAGATAGGGTCTTTCATCATTTTGTTTTTCGAGTCCGATGAAATTAAACTAATTTATTGTTCCATGTTTAGAGAGTCTAAAATGACTATGAAGACTCCAAAAAGTCCTTTTTTGTAAATAAGGCTAGTCAGTCAAAAAAAGAGATAACCTACCCCCGACTAGTCGACCATTCTGATTCTTTTACAAGTGTGAATGTAACAAGTTCGCTTGGCAACTTTTTGTGTTTTTAAGGAGGCTGAAAACATCTTAAATATAACTCTGTGATAGGGTTCCTTTTTCATAATCCACTTTTAAGGAGTCTGAAAAGCGAAAAAGTATACTCGACACTATTTTACTGGGGTTTTAACGAGCATGTGAAAAGTGTTTAAAGACGCTCGGTACTTTTTCATTTCAACTTCAAGCTTGAAAGAGACTAAAATAGCTTATATCATAGCAATAACTCAATTTTTCCCTAAAAAAACTCCAAAAAGAACATTAAAAGCCAACTTACCAAAACTATACAAAATAAAAAGTAAAAACCCACTTTTAATGAAATAATTTGGATTTCAAATTAAATAGATTATAGAAAACTTTTGAAATTCCCAAATTATCTATAAATAGTAGGGCATGGTAAGAATTCTTTACCATTTGTTTTTACCATTGTGGAAGTTTGGTGGTTGGAGTGAGAGTGAGGAGATTCTATTAGTGCTTTGGAAAGTGTTCATCAACTATTCGTTCCTTCAATATTGCTTGGAATAGGTAAGGATCTTGTCTTTTCCTATCTATTCTTCAAAAAATATTTTTTTGTTTCTCATTCCATTGCTTAACTCATGCCCAGAAAATTATTTTAGCTTGTTTTAAATCCAAAGAAAAGGGTAAAATAGGAAATTTTGTTTGATAGGAGGACCTTGACCATCCTAGAAGGGTTATAGACCAGATTAGGGAAAAAAATCCAAGTCGTGGTGCTTTTTTGGGCTCGGGCAGAGCATGCGACGACGCTCTGTCCACAGCCGGCATGAGCATCGTCCAGCGGTGCTCTGCGTGCCAAAATGAGTAGCACCATAGGTGATCTATGAGAAAAAAAATGCATCATATCCACTTAATGTGGAAAAACAAAACCCTAACCCAACAAAAAAAATAAAAAATTTACCCTATACATTGTTCAATTTCATCATTTAAATGCTTTTTCTTTATCAGGCATGATGTGATTTCTAAAATGAATGTTATGTGTTCTAGGTGCAATACAATATTAGCATCATGGAAATTTGGAAAGAGAGGGACAATGCCAGTTCTAGACTTCCAGGTTGTTAGTGACCCAACCACCGTGGAGGCTCTATGGAACTGCGGGCTCCTAAAGTACTTTTGGGTACCAGGTATGAAAGCCTATGTCCATCTGTTGGAGTATATCATACGGATGTGTGATCCTGACTAGGAGAATTTTATGGTGGCGATGCACACCCTATCCATAGAAATTGAGGACATATATTTTCTGACTAGATTATCCAGGAGAGGAAATCCAGTAGTTCTATCCGAGGAACAGAGAGGAGAGACCTCTTTAGACAACTTGATCGAATAGTACTATGCACTGGGTATGAAGTCCCAGTCTGGGAAGATACGTATCCAGTCCATAGTGGATCATCCTTTGAGGACAGTTGTATATATGATCAGGAAGGTGGTAGGAACTAGGTCTGCCCATATTACCACTAGATCACATATGTTATATGCTTTGTAGTGCATGGAGCCCGCTGTCTTCAACTGGTGTGAAGGCATGCTGGTATGTCTAAAATATTAGTTGAACAAATGCAAGAGAAACAAACACTAAAGAATTTTGGATATGGAGCTATGATAGTGTCTTTTATTTTACAGCGGCGGCCCCATATGAGACCATAGGTGACCATTAGTAGGTTTGACCCCAAGGATCTGAGGATGCTTGCATGGGTTATGGTCATGCCTCGTCATGGCGGTGGAGGACCAAAAGTCAGTCATAGATTTGGGTTCTTTTGTTGGTTAAGAAACCAGTTACTCAAGATTGAGGACTACACCTATGAGGGAGCATACTTCCATGACGACTCGGAGCTTGCGTTTCCCGAGGGAGAAGTATGGGATGACCAAGGTAAGAAAATATACTATCCATTGTGTTTTTAGTTTTATTTTATTTTATTTCATTTTTAGTTTTGTATTACTGAGATAAGAGGAAATGTTTTCATGCAGATATTGGACCTGTACGTCCGACAGGGATGTCACCCATTGCTAGCCGAGTAGGCACCAGGGACATGATGCTATATCTCTTCGAAGCTGATGAAGAGCTCAGAGATATTGAGGAGAACCTACAACAATTGACTGTGGGTATCCTTGCCATGAATACTGACGAGGTCCCTAGGCATTATCAGTGCCATACTAGAGGTGTCTCTGGACGGTTCTCTAGGATACTCTGTAGAGTGTCTCAAGCTATCGTGTGCTATCATGAGTAGCATCAGGATGAGGATTAGTCCACTTTTATATTCAATTTTGTATATGTACTACTGAAAGCTTCGAAGCTTCAGATTTTCCCTATGTATATGTGTATTATGAACTTTTTACAGTCCTGAACTATGAGGGAACTGAAAGCTAGATGCTTCAGACCATTTTTGTATCTCGATGCTACATTTTTTTTATATATAATTTTTTTTGATATTTATAGTTGTGTGTGTGGAAAATGTGATGTGCGAGATGATTATCTACTTATGAGTTTACATATGTGTTGTTTGTGTTTCAAATGGAATTTTTTTAAACATGAGAAATGTACCAGTCTAAGACATAATTAGCTAAGGAATATACCACATCATTTAGATGTCTCGGAATGTGTTGATACGTAACCTGATCAAAATACCTTTCTAATAACCTAACTTTTCAGAATGTACACAGAAGCAGGGGATTTCAGATGGTCTAGACCCGATTAAGCTGTTGAACAACTAGTTCGAAGTCTAGGTAAACCCTAATCTCCCTTACATCATCATCTAGGGCTTCCGTCAAAAATCCAATAATGTCTTGGTATTCTGCCAGATTGTTGGTGGAGGAACCTAAAAGAATACCCCCTGAACTCACCAGATCACTTGCAGGAGAGTACAGTACCCAGGATGCTGATGCAAGGTTAAGTGTATATCGATTAGCACCATCAACAAAACCAGTAAAAGTAGTCATATATCCATCAGACAAAGGACATACATAAGTAGGGTTTTATGAAAACACATTTAAAATCACACAAAAGACACACTTTTCAAACCCGAGACACACAACAAACTATAAAAAATATTTACAAAGACCCTATGCTAGATAACCTAGGCATAGTATCTCTTGAGGTAGAGCCCATTTTCAGGGCTCTCCCAAAGGTATCCCATCATAATCGACCAACTCATATGCCCCTTTCTCTAAAACACGACTAACAATATAAGGCCCATGCCACATAGACTCAAATTTTCCTGCCCCTAGCTTGTCATGCTTTTGGTCATAAGTCAAGACCAAGTCTCCTTGATTGAAGGAACGGGGTTGGATAGTCTTGTCATACTAAACTTTCATTCGTCGTTTATGTGTGTCATTGGCTAAGGCAACATCACGTCTAGTTTCGTCAAGTTTTTTTAGATACAAGAATCTTTCTTCATCTATATTAGTGTTGGGTAACAGTTCTACAACAAGTTTTAAAGATGGGATCTTGCATTCTATCGGGAAGGTTGCTTCCAGTCCATATACTAGTTGGAATGATGTAAAACTGGTGGAAGTTTTGATAGTATTCCTATAGGACCATATTGCAGAGAATAGTTGCAAATGCCAGTTTGACTTGGCCTGCCCTGCCATCCATTGAAGCATTATTTTTAGTACTTTCTTTATAGATTCAACCTGGCCATTGGCCTGAGGATAGTAAGGTGTAGATTTATCATGGTGAAATCCTAATTTGGTGCTAAGCTCTGCCATCATTTTGTTTTGAAAATGTGATCTGTGATCGGTCACAATGGCCCTAGGGATCCCAAATCTAGCAATGATATGGTTGAATACGAATAGTGTAGTTTTTTTTCTATCTTCAGCATATGTGGGAATAGCCTTAGTCCATTTTGTAAAATAGTCCATAGCCACTATTATGTAGCCATGCCCCCTAGATGAGGTAGGTCTACTGTGTATAAAGTGTTTGCCCATTTTGCAAAGGGGCCAACAGCTACAATAGGATGGAGCGGAGCTAGGTGGGTGCGTTTCTTTGTGGTGAACATTTGACGTGGCATGCATTTATTGACTGTTTCAATGCAATATTTGAAAATAGAGGGTTAGAAATACCTTGCACGCAATATTTTCTGGGCAATAGCCAACCCAGATAGGTGACCACCACAAGCTCCAGCATGTCAATCATTTAAAACAATCTCAGCCTCCTCATGTGTAAGAAAACATTATAATATGGAATCAACACCATAGCGGTATAGGGTATCATTCAGGATAAGATAGATTTTTTCCTGGTAGCGAATGCGATGACGTTCATCACGAGAAGCATTGGGCTGTTATCGTAAAGTATGGAGATACAAAATGATGTCTCCATACCAAGGGTCAATCATACTAATGAGAAACAATGATTCATCGGGTAATGAATCAATGGGATTTGTATTCTCCATAGTATGGGGAAGGTCACATATGAGCTCTGCTAAATTCAAGAGACTTCTTGGAAGTACTCTTTGCAAAATTCAACTCAAACTCCTAGAGAATGACAATCCATCGTGAGTATTTTCCCCCAAGCACTTGACATGTCAGTACATAGTACACGGGGTTAGAGTTGGCGTAGAAAATGGTGGTGCAGAGAATGATATAAAGATGGAACTTCTGGACTGCAATGACTGTGGCTAGAGCAAGTTTATCCACATGTGGATATGTGGTTTCAGAGTCTAGGAGACTCTTACTGGCATAGTAGATCACATGTTCTTGATCGTGTTCATTTGTTTGGACAAGGACCATGCCTATGGTAGAAAAGGAAGTGACCACATACAAGGAATAATCCTTAGTATAATTGGGTGGTTGCAACACTGGTGCGCATGTAAGTGCATGCTTGAGATTGTCAAACATGCGTTGCATGAAATCATCCTTGAAAAAAGGTGTATCCTTTTTAAGCAACCTCATGAAAAAGTGTGTCCTTTCTACATAATTGCAGACAAAATGATGTAAAATTTTTTCCTTCCCTTGCAAACTCTGGAGTTCAGTTATGTTCGTTGGGGCAGGTAGGGAAAGAATATCTTCAATCTTCAAGGGATCAATACAGATTCCATCTTTAGAAACAATGAATCCAAGGAATCGACCAATTTATTCACAAAAAATACATTTATGGGGATTCAGACAAATATTAAAATGACGGCACCTGCGAAAAATAGCTCTCAAATGATCAACATGGATATCCTGCTGCTTGGAATGGGTAGGTAGGTCGTCAAGATAAGGTTCCACAACATGTTTGATGTCATGAAAAGCATACAACATGGCACGTTGGAATGTTGCGCCATCATTTTTCAAACCAAAAGGAAATTTACGATAGGCAAAACTTCCCCATGGGAAAATAAATGCTGTCTTATGTTGGTCAGATGGGATAATATCAATATGATTGTAGCTGGAGAAGCCATCCACGAAGGAAAAAATAATGCTTCTGGCACAGTTGTTGATTATCTGATCGATGTAGGGAGTAGGGAAATTGTATTTTGTACAAGCCCTATTCAAATATCTGAAGTTGATATAGACCCTAATAGTGCCCTTCTTTTTGTTCATAGGGACTATGTTGGACACCCATTCTGTTAAAGGTATGGGGTAAATGAAACCATCTTTCATAAGTTTTTCAACTTCTTCTTTAATGGCTGCTACTTTTCGCAGATGAACTTGTCGTAGTTTCTGGCGAACGGTCTTGGCATCAGGATAGGTTTTGATCTAGTGAACAATGATGGAGGGATCAATATCTAGAATTTCCTCATATGCCCAAATGAAAACATCTCAAAATTCTTTAAATAAGGCTGTATATGATTGAACCTCGGAAGGTGAAGAGTTATGGCCTATATGAATGTTCTCTAAAATGCCTGGTTTGATTGATATGTCCATGGGCATGGTTTTTGTAATATTACATATATTTCCTTCAGACTTGACATCTCGAGTGAGGATGGGAGAATGAGGATTCGCGGTTATATTAGATGAAATAGCTAGGGAAAAGTGTTATTCTACCATATGGCAAGGGGGAAGGAAAGAATATCGATGACGATGGTATTTCCAGGGAATCTCGTTTATTGACATGACTTCCATAATAGATTCATCTATGGGAAGTGTATGTGAAAGATAATCTAGAGACGGGTTGGGGTTGTCAAGCCAATATGGCAGGTGATAACAATCTGAGGCCACCAAAAAATAGTCATTGATGGCAGAATCACTAGTGGATTGGATAGTGTTATAAAATTCTTCAAAAGGAGTGAGAGATGTTGATTCATCAACAATCGATTTTTCCTTTTTTTATAAAAGTGCTAGAAATCATATTGACAGATGCAGTTTGTGAAGCAGGAGGAGGATTAGATAATGGAAAGACTCCCAAGAGCGATGAGTCTTTGATAAGTCCTACTCCTATGTACTGATACTGTGGGCTATTTAGAAGAGGAACGCTACTTGCATCATTGGTGATAGTAGCTAGTGTGACGAAATATAACTGGTCTATAGTGACAATCCTTCCTTGAACTCGACGATCCAAAAAATGGTCGATGCTATAGATGCCACAGCATAAAACCAGTTACAACTTAGGAGTAGGTTATAGTCCAAAGGAGTGTCAATGAATTCAACGTGAATGGAGACTGACTTTCCCCCTAGTTCAACATGGATGGAAGGTACTCATCCATAAGGTTGAAATCCGTAACCATCAAAGTCCTTAAGGGTGGTAGGTGAATGATTGATTTCAGGAGAACCGATGGCTCTCCAACAAGATAAATACATGACTGATGTAGAGGCTCTCTCATCTAAAACAATACGATGAATGGTTTTTCCATCAATTTTAGTGGATATCTGAAAATCCAATTGGTGTGAGAGTCGGGTTTTAATATCATCCAGTTTGAAAGTGATGATGTTACTATTTTC
This sequence comes from Pseudotsuga menziesii, assembly GCA_001517045.1. NCBI lineage: Eukaryota > Viridiplantae > Streptophyta > Pinopsida > Pinales > Pinaceae > Pseudotsuga > Pseudotsuga menziesii. Next base: position 958,283 of record LPNX010787311.1, read on the forward strand.
AGGATCCATAGCACCAAGTGCAGTAAGCAAGTTTTTCCATTGGGTGGGACAGGTTTGGAATACTTCTAACCTCGACATAGCACAGGGTGCTTGGGCCAAATATTCTACTATGTTATAATATTGGGCAGCACATGCGTTAGGATTGATAATGGACTTACGAAGAGTACCCTTGGGTGGGAAAAAATTGCTTCTGGAATGGGTTTTTCAATGTGAAGACCGTTACTAGGAGGAGGTGTGGAAGCTGAAGGTTTTTCAATTAGAACTTGATCATATTTCTTTTCTGGAGGATGGTCATAGCTATGTGATCTTGTGTTTAGGTTAACCGTTTCACTAGACATCATTCTAACTTCATCAGTAGATGAAGATGACCCATACAAGGATTGACGATCGATTAATTACTGTTGGGTGGGGAAAGGATCTTTAAGAACTGCAGGGGTGGGTGAAGTTTTCAAAAATTTACTAACTTCCTCATGAAAAGGACATTCCTTAGTGAAATGACCCCCCCCATAGATTAAACAAGGATATTTTACCTTTCTTTTATTTTTTGAATCAGCATCTAAATTTTTTGGTTTATTACCCTCCTGTTGGTTATCAAGTTTTTTCGATTTATTTTTCCCTTTCTTCTTTCCACCGAAAGATTCAGCGGATTGAACCACATTCACTTCAGCAAAATAAATAGGAGAGGGTGCAATTTTGGAAGGTGGAATTGCTGGTGAGGTGGTTTGATTTTGTATATTAGAAGATTTTTCTTCCATTTGTGTTTGAAATGAACCAAGTATGCCATCAATGGGTGGTTCAATTGTGGGTCTTGATAGATAAGTTATGGGTCAAGGAGAATGAGGAATCAAATCATACAAGGTGCCTAATTAGGAATAAACCAAATCAAGGTACTGAGCGTGGCTAATAGCCTGCTCCTCGGTAACAACACCTCCCATAGTGACATCTCTAGCAATGGGTGGAAGTAAATACTTTGTAAACCAATCAGCTAGTAACTGATGAAGAAGAGGAGCCTTGATTAACCCACATCTTCTTCTCCATTCATGGATATGATTGAAGATGTGGGTTGATGTGGTTTATCGAAGCGAGGTCAATAGGTCTGTACCTATTTCGTATCGGATGGGTTACTGAAAGTGTGTGAAGAAATCCATAGCTAGAGCATTAAAATCCCAAAAAGAGTGTTGTGGTATCTCTATATACCATTTGGCATCAATGCTTGTGAGATTTCTTTGGAATAGTTGAAGACAGATCAAACCATCCATCAAAGAATTGGATGAACACCATAGATGAAAAGTCATCACATGGTTCTTAGGATCTTCACTAGTTTTACCATCAAATTTAGGTATATCAGAAGGTAAGTTGACCAGAATAGTAGGCCAAGAGGGGTCATGATGAATTGGGTCATTGATAAATCTGGACAAATCTAATGTTGCCAAAAATGGCAATTATTGATTGGGTTATGGGTACTAGTAGTACTAATATGGCATTTGCTGACCAGTAGGACCATAGGCAGATTGATAAATAGGTATGGATGATGACCTCGAGGCTTGTGATTAGGTTGTTGGTTATTCGAAGGTTCCCTAGATGAAGGGTTACCAGAAGGATGTGGTCCTCCAGATCCTCTAGACCCTCTGGATCTACCGGGTCCTCTAGGTCCACCATATCCTTTGGATCCACTAGATCCACCAGGTGTGGTCCTCCAGATCCACCGGATCCTCCATATTTTCCAGATCCTCCAGGTCCACTATGTCCTCCAGTTCACCCAAGTCCTCCATGTTTTCTAGGAGGTCGTTCGGGTGAGGGTCCTCTAGGTGGAGGCCCATATCCTCTAGGGACATAAGCTCCTTCATAAGATGGAACATTGGACCAATTTGGTTGTCCCCATGGTATAAAGTCATTTCTAGGGTAGGGAACTCTGGGATAGGCTCCACCCAGGGGAATAGGTTGATAAGATAATTGAGGCAGGGGGATTTAATTCTTGGGATATGTATGTCCCCAAGAAAGCAAAGTAATAGTAGGTGGGACCCATGAGGGCCCTCCCTGACAAGAAGGAAGAAAAACCGTAGTGGAACTGGAAGGAGAGTTGTTTGTTGTTGGTAGTCCAGTAGGCAAGTTTTGCCCCATGCTAGAAATAGTACCTCCAGTAGGCAATGAAGTTTGAACTATGGGTTGGCCCCCAGGTGCAGAAGCTTTTGTAGATTTTGGAATAGATGTGGAATTCTAACCAAGAGTGTGTGTCTGAATCGGATTATGACGAAGAGATGGGGTGGAAACTAGATTCTGTGTAACTAGATTTTGATTTAGTAATTCCAGAAGTTGAGCTACATGTGGTGATGAAAAGGAACGATATCTAGGTGGGGTATTTATTGAAGGGTTGGGATGAGGAGAAGTACCTCTCCTTTTAATTTCTTTGGCATGTGTGTGCTGCCCACACATACGCTTGAAAGATTCTTGGGAAAATTCTTTGTTTAACGAAGCATTTTGAAATCTCGTTATCAAAGGAGCAAGTATATCATGCTCCGATTCAGTGGTAGAAATTATGTATTCAGCAATAGTTTGTCCTAGGGATGTTCTCCAGAAAGGATAATTTGGGCCATATTATACCCCTGTAGTTTCATCAAGAAGATTATTTCCAATCTAGTCGGATGAGCCAGGTTGACCTTCCGTTGGAAAGTGAAACAATGTGTTAGCTTCAGGAGTCAGCTGGACCAAGGGGTTGTTATAAACCGAGAAATCTTCTCTAGCTTCAATAGTTGGATTGGTTTCTATATGAGCTACAGCTGAAGCTAGGCATTCCATGGTTACCTCTTCTTGTCTTTCCACGGCTTGAGGACAGTCAGGATGTAAACCCTATAATCTGCGGGATTGACACCTCACAAGTTGCTCAGCCATGGTGGTGGCCGAAAGTATTATAATCCATGTCAAAAAAGGAGGAAAAAATCACACAAACAAAACTACACATAGCTAAAGGTCGCAAGAAGTCTTAAGTGATAGAACGTGTTCAAAATAGTCGGTCTCTCACTAGGATTGTCAACTTAGGTGCAACTCGTGATACACCTCAAGGGCACGTGCGTAGTAATCTCCTTGAATGCTGTTTTTGGTGTATTGCTCCAAACAAGACGACCAAAGGGTTTTTCTCGGTTGGATAAGGAATCCTAGTGGGGTCTCCCAATATATGCAAGGTATGTGGGAGCTCAAATTGGTAGTAATACTGTCTAATGCACAACCATTCACACAGGGCCTTTTGATATACAATCGAGTACATGAAGTATGATTCGATATACCTCAAAGGTACATGAAAGGCCGTTCGGTATACCGATGGTACGTGGAAGAACCGTGTGAGTCCCGGGTTATAGTGCAGAAAAATTAATGACAACTGCTACATTTTACAATGCCCAAACATGTCACTAACTTATCACTCAAATTTCTATACAATTTTAACCTAAATCTACCATTACTTTTATCTGAATGATGAGGTGAATGTTTGTGAGGTGTTGTCTCCAATAATGCAAATTAAATCTATATGCAAAAGCACTTCTTTGACTTCGATGAGACCTAATTAGGGTAAGGAACAAACCTTTTCTTTTCTTTCAAAAACACACCAAAAAAAGCCACTTTCAACAATCAAAACAAGATCATAATCAAAAGATGCAAAAATATAATTCTTTCAAACAAAAATCTTTTTCAAACAAGCACTCAAAAGTCTCTGAAATGTAGGAAAGAAAACTGAGCCTCTAACATGCACGTAAAATTAATTTTTGCTACAATGTCAAAAAGACCCATTCTTCTAAATCACTCATGCAAATGAAAATGAAATTTTCTTAACCATAACCAAGAGGAAAATAACACGATTATTTTTGTATTTTTCTTGAAAATATGAGGCACACAAAGCAATTTTTAAAGGAAAACTAACTCTAGAAGGAGGCCATTCAAAACAAAACTTTTCAGACACTTTCTCAAAAAATAAAAAACTGAACTATTTTCCACTTTCCTTTATAAAAACGAAGAAGATAACAGCTTTGGAACTGAGCTAAAAAATAGAACCAGTTTTGCAAAAACCAGTAAAATAAGACAATAAGCAAACAAGTATAACATAGGAAAGTTTTCAGAGAAACAAGCATTGTAAAAAAGTTTGAAAAATAACTTTTTCAAGCAAAATTAAAAAATATTTACAGGAAGTTTTGAAGGCCTACCTTGGCGGACTGAAGAGGTTTGCACCAGAGAGTTGTAAGTTGAACCAAGGATTTCTACCTTCTGCACACTGGTGTCATTAGCACTCTGTCAAGGCACTATCGATGCACTTAGGAAAAAGACGAAAGGCGCCCTAAGGAGATCAATGCTCTGTCAACCAAAGAGAGGTGCACCGTCTGAATAGAAAAATGAAAGGCCAAAGGTGTGCAGGAGAAACCAGAAAAGACTAAGTTGGACTGAAAAGGGGTGATAACCACTCAACAAAAAGGAAATAATCAGAAAAGTAATATGAATGGCTTACCTTGTTAACTGAAATGAATAAAAGAAGAGAGAATAACCTTCATAGATGGAATGGTTACCGAAGTTTGTATATCTAACTGGATCTACAAAAGATCTGACTGGATCTTCCCCAGATCTAACCGGATTAAGCATCCCCAATATGGTCTCCAATTTTGTGATCAGGAATTCTCAATCAGTGTGGACACTGTTTGTTCCTCTGCACTGTAAGTCTCAAGCACAGAACAAAAAGAAACATCAAGATATCCTTCCCTTAAATAATCAAAATAAATAACATGAAACACAATATAACTCAACCATATATCTCTTTGTATTTTATACAAAATATCTTTTCAATGGTTCAATACGTGCAAAATAGATCAAAAGACAAACAAACAAGATGAGAGCATCATGTTAGATTGATTATTTATGTCAGTGATGAAGGAGTCTGATAATTTCTAATTAATATCAATACATCAAATATAGGAAAGGGGAATGTATTTGTATTAATTATGAAAGAGATAAAAGTACAACAAAAAATCCTTGATGTCGATGACTTCGATCTCTACAAGAACATCTACAACACTCTACGACTATGAAGATGTCTCCACACACAAGCTAGCTCTACTTTGCATGTAACTCAGACTTCAATCCAACAACATAAGGGTACTTTTCTTGGCCTCCTCCACTCACATCATGAAGGCTTCATTTATAGGCCCAAAACCATGATATTGACTTGGGGGAATGGATATAATGTGATCCCTACAGGTGAGGGAAGTGAATGCCACCTTTCCTAATCAGGTAGGAACTGACTCCATGGGGGATTCCGCATGGAAGGTTCCAAAAACTTCCTTTTTCCTATATTTTGACCATTAGCGCTCTTGGTAGAAAGGATAGGTGAACCAACATAGGGTTTTATCAAGGTAAAAGGGAAATGACACTCTTTACTCCACTGTGAGAAGCACCATCAATGCTTTGTATAAAAGGAGGAAAGAAACTGACCCTTTAAGATATGGAAAAAAGACATCCAAGTTATCTCTGGTCAGGTTTCTCAAAAGGAAAATGATCAATGAGGAATTTCCTAAAAGGATGATGGGAAGTGTGGAATTTCCAGGTGCAACACCTTGGGAAGTACAGTTGTATCACTCATCGATGCACTTCCCAAGTGGCGCAAGATTAAAGTACAATGCCAAAGTACCATGACTACCTGGATATATTGCACTCATCAAATGTGCACTTACATATTTTTACAGAATTTACTTTTGACATGGATTCACTATGTATTGTTCGCGGCCATGCTTGTTTACTGCTGAGAATGGGTATACTTGCCTCAGGAAGATATTATATATTTGGTAAATTTTCTTGTTTGACCTGCAGGTGCTTCTCCGACTCCCACACTCTTAAACTACCCTTTTTCATCATTCCTTTATCATTAAAGAGTATCAGTCCAAAGAGTATCAGAATAAAATAAAATTCAATATATTTCAGCCCTCAGCATAGCTTCAAACCTCACATATCAGGGGGCATCTGTTAATAATAAAATTAACACCGTCGAAGATGATGGTCTTAAAGCATATCTTCTTTTCGTCTGCAACATGAAGACTAGAATTTGGAACAAATTGAGAGCTTTGATCTCTCATTATACCACTGCTTCCACAAAGGAATAAGTATGTTAAGACATAGGTTTCTCCAAATAATTCAATACCAATACTACATAGGGATCACAACCTAGTCACCACAACTACTGGAGTGGAAAGAATACATGGCATATGTATTAATTGTCCTAAAAACCTGGAAATTGAAGTAAAATGCCCAAAAACTAAGGAAAGTGGGTTTTATTAAGGAAAGAATAAAAAAAGTTTCAAAAATATTAAACCCACATTCATAGTGAGTGATTGGAAACACAAATCCCAATGCTATATAAGAAAGGCATATGAGGTGAAGGAAGGAGGACAAATTAGAGAGCAAAGGCATGCTGGAGGAATGAGGAGATAGATAGAACCTTTCTTGCACATCATAGTTCATTTGATCATTGGAATTGATGGAGAGGGGTAGTTTAGAGCAAGGGAGAAGGGGATTCACCCATTATTGGGCTGTAATCACCATTCTCTCAATTTAATATGATGCAATTCAAATTTACTCTAAATATTGTGTTTCAATCCATATTTGTTTCATATATTTTTGCAACATTTAGTAGATAGATTTCATGGTTTATTTGAAGTTTTTAAAGAGCTAGAGGTAAGGAACTAGCTAGCTGCTATGAATGGAGGCCTAAAGGCCATGAAAGCTAGAGCAAAAGGATCTTCACCAAACATCACACTATAAGAGGTAACCTCCTCCCTTCCCTCTCTCTCTCTTTCCTTTGAAAAAAGTGTAGAAATTTCAGGAAATTGTCCATTATTGCATATATTCTGTCAGCAAGATTCACCCTCCCTATATAAAATGTTAGATTAGGTTGTAGAATTGTCCCTGCAAAGAAATCTGACTACATGAACTAGATACAATTCATAGATACTAATCATGCTCAACAACTTACTCGGTTTTTCATATACCATACTACCAGTATCAGGCCATATAGAATGTAAAATACATCACATAAATCGACAATAAGAACACTATTTATTATAACTCAAAACTCAGTCTTACAATAACTGAATAAACCCATCCCTATACAAAATACACCTTTTTATAGGATGAGGTTTTAAAACTACAGGACTGTTGGTGGCGCCCAACCTCTAACTAAATTTAGCATGTAAATGATTCATACAGTTTGGCTTGATGTACAGTTACTTGTCCAAAAATAGGTCACCAATAGGCTCCCAACATTCAGATGTGGCTCATCCCAATCCACACATATCATGGTTCTAAAGCTTCCTCTTAGGGAAAGCGTGTGTGCAAGTCGCTAAAAAAATATTGGAAGCTATTGCAGATAGGTTCAAATTGACTGGTGATGTCATTGAGATGACTCGTGGAAGACTCCACATCTTGTTTCTTACTTATCCTTGCTTCTGGTTGAACTTTTTCGATGAGGGGAAGAAACTTTATCGCTTTCATGTGGATCTTTGACAAGGCGTCAAAATTATTTTGTGGCTGTTTTTGCACCTTGGCGACAATATTAGTGATCATTAACTACTATGTTATACTCATGGGGATCTCCTTGGTCAACTTAGTAATCTATACCATTGCTTCATTCTTCACATAAATAGGCAACTCAACTAGGCTCTTATTCTTTACATTGACCTGTGCCTCACATTCACGAATATGCTTGTATACCTATTGTATATCTAGTACAACTTGTAGGTGGTTCCACAACCCCTCCCAAGTCTTCTAATCCTTGTATGGATTGATATAGCACCTGTATTACATCTTCGATCTTCTTTGTGAGCTCCAATTCTTCCAGGGATGACTATGGATTGATCCATGCAAGGAGTTCTGTCACTTCCTTTTAGAGCACAACAACTGTGTCCTTGATTTGGAAGACTTTATTGAAATGATATATTAACTATTAGTTGAATAACTAGAAAGTGACAATGCATTGTACACATTTTCCACCTCTGCTTCTAGTTGTTCATGTGTGTCTACCACCTCACTATACATCTGCTTGACCCCAACATAGGAGTGGCTTAGTTGTGCATGCCAATTACCCAACTTGGTGAAAATATCTATCATATAATATTGCAAGTCCTCTGTTGGGACCATATGTAGGTTCAACTCATTGTATGGCTAAGGCTGAGTGTTTGAGGTAATTGGGGGATGAACCATAGTGATGCCCAAAGGGTTTAGCTTCAAATTCTTGTGAAATGTCTCCTCCAACCGCTTCTACAGCTCATGTGCTTGACTGGTACCAGTGGAATCTAAATTCTGTGCCAATATTGTACTTGACACAATATTTCAGACCATTTTTAGCTCATAAAGCTATTATTTACTATCCTTTTGGAGGACATGCATGCCATCCAGGTTTGAACAGGATGATTATTGGGATCATTGTAGTGCTGGATTCTTTGTGCTGCATATTGGGGGTACTTTGTTCTCGTTTCTCATGACCTAACACCTTTATGTTCTCTAGCACTTTCTCCTCTTCTTGTTTGACCTTAGTTTCAAATTTTGCAAAAATATTGTGCTAGACTGAACCAGGTGGTCTCATGCCAAGGGATCCTTCCAGGGTGAACTATTATTCATTTTCTTATTCCTCCTCTGGGTCCTAATATGGTGGTGGGGAAGAAGATTTATTTTTCTTCTTCTTTGAGTCCTTGTTCTACCATGATGGGATTGACTCAGGATTATGATTATTTGTTAAGTAGGGTGATTGTCTGTGTAGTAGGTTAGTGTTGGTGCTTACTCCTAGAGGGTTTTTCTTGTGGATTATCGATGATTCCAGGGTCTTTGCGACTGGTTCTAAAAAAATATACAAATTTTGTTCCCACTGCATGATTGTTCCTTTGAAATCTTAGAGTGTGATACCAAACAATAGGACTTCTACATATGACATGGGATTTGCATGCAGTGTAATCATGACGTTGTGGCAATCCACCTCAAATATCACTGTGTCCTTATCTCTATCCACAATCAACTATGGTAATATGAATTACTATGCTATAGTCCTTAACATGGTTTCTTACCAATGTTGAATTATAGTTTCAACATCAACTTGGAACTCTCTAGTTAGTTGGAAATGTAACACCAATAAATTCCCTGCCATGAATCCTTCATGGGTGGGGTGCTCGTACTTGTAACCAAGTGGTGGCTATCATAGAACCATAACAATCAATAGAATAACCCATTTGTACTAGAATTATGTACCTTGGTCATGTACATAAAGGTTGTCTTAGAAGATTTCTTTCCTTGAATATCATTCCCAATCCATCCTCTAGCCTATTGCACTGTTTTTTGTCACAATGACCACTCCCGTTAGGAACTCATCTTTGCGACATTTTCTTAGCATCTTGCATGTAAGTATTTGTGCCACAAAATGTATCCAGTGATATGATATCATAAAGGTTATGCACCCACACATCCCTCTACATGTTTTATACTTCTTGTAGACTTCCTCTATAGAAGCATTGACTATGACTTTTATATAATCTACGCCCTTGCACATAACCCCAAAGACCTTACATATTAACAAAAATGTGATCTCATACTTCTTGTCTAGCCAAAGGTACCCTCCATAGAGGCACCTGAGGAAGATCCACATGTAGGCATTGATGCATGATCCCCTCTAAAAATGTGGGACATCCATAAGGGCCATGATTACCAACTTGTGGAGTTGTTGAACCTAGGCTTGTGGTTTCACATCTCCTTTCCATACATTTGTCTTATTTACTTTTGTATACTTATATATTGCAAGCTCTAGAAACTGTGACTCATCTAAGATGTTGAAATTGGAATACTTCAGAAAGGGGACCTTTCCCATCAATGACCCCTTAATTTTGAGCTCTATTGGAATTGGAACCTCTAGCATGGGGTTCTCCTTCACTACTTTTCTATTTGGTTCAGTCCCTTTTCACCACTAGAGTAGTTTTCATGACTACGCATTATCTCTTTCATACACTCAAATATCAGGATAAATAACTCTCTTAACTACTCAACATCATCAACATTATTGCTCTTTGCAACTCTTAATTTGGATCTTCACTTTCTTAGAAAATGGATGCTTCCTTCACATTCCTCTACTCTCCTTATAGACATGTGTGATAGGTAGTATTTCCTATCGCATTTAATGCTCCCCCCCCCACTTGCCTCGTGCCTTAATTGCTGGATGGAATGGCCAACTATGCATAGAATCCATCTTTTTCTGCATGCCTCTTGCCTTGAATGCTGAACGAGAAAGCCAATTGTACACATGCTCTCTCTCCATATGTGCGTCAACACATTCACTCATGTGGGTTTCCTTACTTTCTATGTGCCACTACCTTTACTCATGCATGATCTGGGGATGGAAACAAATCTATCTAGTCATTCATGATTTTCCCTTTTTAACGCTATTTAATGTAGTACTTTCTCTCTGTGACAATTTTCCTGCACCAATATTTCGGAATATGGAAAATACATTTGTGAGTGACACAAAATATGACTGACACAGGCATTATAACTATTGTAATGATGACTAACAAATGGATGGATGATGAATTGATCACTAGATAATTGATGAGTGTGACTAGGGACTTGGTGATCGAGGGATGGATTAGTGGTGCATTGATGACCTAGGTTACAGTGTCATGTTGACTTAGGAAACTTTCCCATACAACTTAACTAGCTAAATCGATGTTTCTTTATTCTCTTACAATGTTACATAATATTAAAACTACCATTGAAACTTGAACTTTTCATTTGATCCTATGATAACTGGAATGAGACTGAACATTTGGTTTCATAATTGAAAATGTAACTAAATACCATAATGAAATTGATGATTGTAATGTGTTAGTACCCAGAATCGCACCTAAGGTTGCAGGAAGGCGAATCCCAAGGTAGCAGTAGAACCACTTTAGGAAAGGGAGTTGGCTCCTCCGATTCCAGAGAGGGATCTCTCACACATACATAACAAGGCCATATTTATGTTGTCACAAATAGGATATCAAATGTTAAACATTGGCGGTTGGAAATAAAAGAAAGAGATATCGGGCTATGGAGTCAAAAAATTCAAAGAGACATAGCATTTTGCATAGGAAAAATATTACAAGAGAGAGGTAGTACTTCGATTAATGTTGTTCTATTTAGGGTCTGGCGAAAAAGTGGAACAATGACACTCCGCTAGCATGGAGCACCGCTGGGATGAATTCCATGCTAGTTTTGGAGGAAATAATTTACTGGACATCACAAAAAATGGTAGGAGCATATGAATATGAATTCTTGGTCATTATACATTAAGTCTACGACATGAAGAAGATAGAATGTAAAAAGATTACTGGAAACACATGCACATAAGAAAAGAATCACAGACTCTAATTTTGGAAACACATGTGAATTATTGAAATGGGTATAACCAACATTCATATCTATATATTAATTGAAGGTACCATAGACACGATAGTCTTACAAGTTTGAAAATCAATCAACCAACCCTTTTCTCCCTCGGCAGGTAGCATTTTATAGCGTTTCAGACCCTCGAGGCTAATCCTTGAAACAGGGAAAGAAACTATTTACAATCATAATCAAAATGATAACTAACTAGAAATTGGCACCTCTACCAAGATTTAAATATATTAAACAAACATCATGTAGCAAATGTGCATGCTTGGTCTAGAAAACACTGCGATGCTTCTGGTTATGAGCTCGTTTTCCTTGAAAATGACGTCTCATGATGTTTTTGGGTGGATTCTTACTAATTGGGCCTGAACCATTTTCCTATCTATCGATTCAACAACATGTTTTCCTCCTTTCCCTTTGTGTTCATTCCGTGCTCAAAGGAACCTCTCTGCATGGGCCCAAAACTGGCAAGGGAGTTTGTGTCCCTTCTGTGCTCAGCCTTCCTCACATCTCCTCCCTCTCCTGGTAACATTGTTATACGACAGGAATTGAAGAAGGACCACATTGCTTCTGGAAGTAACAAGACTCTGTAGTGGCTTGTCATTCTTGTACTCCTCACCTCCCATGAGGAGGGTTCTCTTGTAGGAAATATGGTGGGGTGTGTCTTCGACCTCCTCACCACCTCAGAAAAAGTTGGCAGATGGGATGCATGAAAGCGGTGATGAATAATTTAGATCCCTGATGCTCCAGTATGAGCATTCTCTCCAACAGAGCACTGCTAGCGACTATCATCATGTGTTTATGCTTTGGAGACAATGACTGCATCCGGGGGTTCTTGAGGGACACCCACAGGACATTAAATACCAGGCACAACATCGTCGAGGGTATGGTCTTCTGTTAAGATAGTAATTCCTTCATCGACCTCAGGAGCTTCATCTAATATGATGAACATCTTCATCATGACCTCACTGAAACTAGATGGATCCTCTTATACAATGAACCTCTCTTCGCCAATGGTTGAAACATCCTTGGCGAAATGATGGGAGTACAGGAATGCAGAGCTATGTTTTCCAATCAATAACACACCTTGGAAGAAAATATTTTCAAACCAGATGACCATCACAGATCTCTTCTAGAATTCAAAAAAATCCCAGCAAGCTGACACTTCAAATTTTCCTTCCACCTTTGCTCATCCTCCGCACCTCCATGGCTTAGAAGTGTGGAATTTATATAGGATTATAAAATGGTCATGGGGATGATGCATCAACATTTTTGCACACCTCACCATTGATTATCATGATGATAGCACAAGCGGGCACGTGGGTTTTGGATCTCTATTTCTCGCTGGAGATCTAGTTGCCCCACCTTATCTGATGTGGAATTTCATTATTGACCATGAAAATACTTCTGGTGTTATCCCACCTTGTCGACCATATGATTCAAGGCATATGAAATTGACGTTTCTTTCCCTTTCATTCCTGTCGACAGCAATATCAGAATAGTTCCTTTCTATCGCGTCTCACCTGCTTCGTGTGGAGATCAGATTGGCTGCTCCATATCTTAGACCTTCATGATATTCTTCTAATTTCACATGCAATACATACGACAAAACTTTGGTTTCGGGAGAGCTGGCACTGCCGTGGGGATGATTTTCACTTGTAGGAATGCCACAAATGGTGTAGGAAAATTCAATTACATGTAGGGAAGGAACATCACATGTGAGGGTGTCCTTTCCACCTTCAGACCGACCTTAACACAATCTTTATGAATCTGAAATATTCTAAACCATTCGATCTGAACACACTCCATATCCATCGTCCATGTGTATAGAACCGTAATATTTAGTCAGTTTATGGGGCCACTTATCTCATGCTAGTCCCATCGGTGAAGGAATTACCCACCGTAGATCTTTCTTTGAGAAGATCTGGACCATCGAATGCTATGTTATTTAACCTATTTCATGGTTCAGAAGATGAAAAATCCAATGAGCACTTTGATAAAGCAAAATCAATCTTGCCCATTGATCTGTCTCTTGTCGATCGTGGCCCTTGGAACTTGCAATCGCTTTAATGTCATTTCACATAAATGCAAAGGGCAGTTTTGATCGTGCATGTGGTATTCACGAAAATAATTTCGCTCGTCGATTTGACTCACCTTTGGATCCTCACCATAGAAACTCTCTCCTCTTAAAAATGATTTTTCGGCCACCCCGAGCTTGGAATTTCATGCACGTTTTGAGGATCCAGTCGCTCTGCGCTACCTTCTTGTCATCTCCCGCTGAGTGAAAAACAATGATAACATAATGAAACTGAGTACAATTTGTTTGCAGAGATATTACTGTCACTAACTTATAGGTGTTCTTTCCCCTTGTTGTTGACAGCAACAAATCCCATTTTAGCTGCTAAAATGGGAACCCCATTTATTCACTATAGCAACCTTGAAGATCATGATTTTTCTTATGGGGTCGTCTTCATGCTCATATTAAGTACTATGTTTTGGTTTTTAATAATTTGCATTAAAACCTTGTTTTTTTAGGTTTTGCAGACTATAGATGAAACATTTTTTCCTGTTTGTTTTTGCTTTTCCATAACCTGCATTCTGTAATCTCCAACGCAGATTGTAGAAGTCTTTTTTTTGGAGGTTTTGACAATTGTTCTCCTGCAATCTGCAACCCACAAATACAGATTGCTGTATTTTGAAGTTTCTTTTGTTTTATTATTTTTGCTTCTCTGCAACCCGCAACCTGCAATTGCGGGTTGTGAGTATTGAAAAACAATTTTGTGAATATAATATGATTTATCGGTTCCACTTTTTGCAACCCGCAATGCAAATTGCAGAAAGTGGAAACTCAATAAAAAATAAAATTGCAAAATTTCCTTCCTGCAACACACAATTTTGCAGATTGCGGATTATGAAAGTTAATAAATCTATTTCTAATTACAAATTTCATTCCATTTTCCACAGCCCGCATTGTGGATTGCAGAAATAAAGATCGAAATTTTTGGTTGAAGTCTATTTCCACAATTACTTTTTCTCTCTTCAATCTTGACCATTGATTTATCAAAATCTATGGTGCAGATCTGTTTCATCGTTGTTGGCTGTTATAATGTCTTAATTAATTCACCTAATATTTAATTATCGACCGAGGTTGGTAAACTTAGAGTTGACACAAAGTAGAGGGGTTCCTAGGGTGTTGTGGAAATATTTTAACAAAAAAAAGTTCGAAAGATCTTTCAGAATGAAAAACCGAGTTAAATTCCTATTAATTAAACTATGAAGGTCATTAAACCAAAACAAAGTATTATATTAGAGAAGTATCAAGCTATAGTACTCTACTCTATGGACAATTACAGAAAGATAAATATATAAACACTACTATTCTATTATTTATAGTAAAACCTATTAATTAACTATTCGACTTAACAATTTCAGAAACTAACTATACAAGGAAGGATTATATTAGAAACCAACTATACATGCAATGAACAAATGTACATAACAGTTCAAATTGAACTATCTAATTCCACTCTCCTTGATTGTTCTATGGATATGCATTCACTGTGATTGGAACTAGAGAAGGAGTAGTGTCAAAATGGCTTTCAAAAGAAGTAAAGAAAATGAATGGAATCAAATCTAACTTAACTTCTACAAATATGTGCAAACTAAGGAATGTCCAATTACAGGTGATAGTAAACATGATGATCTATTCCATAAGAAAATGACTCTTAATTAAAAATATATTATGAACAACTAATCTTTAAAGAGACAAGATTCCTTTTAAAGATTACTTTCATAAATAACCAATTCTTATAAGAAACAGATGTAAGGGAAATCTATCTTATAAACAAGTAAAAGACCTTAATGATTGAAGCAGGTAGAAAACTTAATAAAGATAACTTTAATAGGAAGCAAGTAGAAAACTTAATAAAGAAAAATTTAAAATCCTATTCTACAAATCTCTTTGGTAATAACACAATGAGAGGAACAGGTCCTACTGCTATGATCAATTTACAAGGTGCTAGTATACTTCCCTAGAAATTAACACATCTAACCCTAAATTCCATGTACAAAGAGATAAATCAAACCAAACCATCGATATAATTACAAAACATTACAATAGTATTGAAGAAGGAAATCAGAAACCAAAAGAAACATAATCACAAAGCATAACTCAAAACATATTCAAGGTGAAAGGAAGTGAAAGATATGAATAAAGTTAATAAATATTTTAAACAATCTAACCTATGTACTGATGATAAACATAATAATTATCTAACTACGACAGTCAAAACATATTCCAAAAGCTAATGAAACAGAACTTTAAACAGGATTAAAACGAATTAAGAACACTAAAGGCCGAATGACGGGTTGGATAACAGACTGGAATATAGGTCTAAATGACACGTTGAACAGGTTGTATGAATGACAGCATGTATAGAGAAAACAATATAAAATGGCCTAAATGATCTAATTATCAACTGATCTTGTGCACATGAAAACAAAATGCATAAAGACAGTAAGTAAACCTACTTAGTGATCGAATTCAACAACAAAATCACTTAAGATAATTCATAATTAGAAGGAAATTATTATCTATCGCATCTTTAAACATACTGAAATATAACAAAATAAATTTATGACAAAACGAAAATGAACAGAACTGAACCTATTGTAACTTGATCCTAAGATATCAAAGCAATCTACACTATGTACTTGTCAACATAAGATTGAACAATAAGCTAAAAAGACTGGAAAGGAAATTGAAAGCAAAATAAGTGCGCAACCGGTCACTTTTAATCTATGAAATAAGACCTAGATTATCGACACAACATTATAATAAAACACACACTACAGGAAACAATGAAATGAATGATTACAGTAATTCAATTGCGCCAACAAACTGGGAACGAAACTATGCTAATTGCAAGGAAAGGGATAACAAAAATAAACATAAGAGTGAAAACCACTAGTTGTTGAAGGGCCCTCTCAGCAATTAGGGTGAAGCTTCGTAAACTATTGCACGAACACTCTCATAAACACAACAAGGATGTAACTTATATTAAAATTCGAAACAGTATTATAGAGTCTCTCTTTGAAATCGACTGATAGAATGTAAAACAAGCTAAACTAAGCTCTCGTTTGGAGGAGAATATATATAGTGTTTATAGGGATGAGCGAGTCGACCCTTTCAGTGGTCAACCGCTCCTAAAAAAGTCAACCATTATTAAAAACAAATGAACATAAGCCAATGCACAATCATCCTCCTTCTTCCTCGCGCGGCGGTTCTCCCTTGTGTGTGCTATAGTGTGAGGATTCCCTTTGATGTGGATTGGTGTCATGGTGTCAAGTAGAGGAGGCAAGCTGATGAGCTTTCTAGAATGAAGGTTTCTCTAGCATACAAACGTGTGGACACATAATAATTGTAGACCATTTTATCCTTTAACACTTGGGAATCTACCAATGAACATTGTGTAGTTTGATCGACGAGCTAGATGGTAAGTTGGATGCGCTCTACGCATATCTTGTGTGATGCATGTCCAGCTGTTGGCTCATCCAAAAGATCATAACCTATAAACAAATTCATGCATATATCAAACATGATCCTAAATAATATCAATTTTAATCAATAAAATCATGAAATAATAATAATAAACCATAATTTGCATAAATCCAAATATATTCATACCTAAGGTTGAATGATAAGCTGTATGACAAAAATTTGTCAAAAAGTATGACAAAATGGATGTCAAAAAGTGTAATTTACCAGCAAAAAATGGTGACAAAAATAAGATCAGCATTCACTGAAACCGGAGAAATTCCAGGTCCCGCTGAGCAAAACAAAGAGGAGTTAGGAAGAAGGCTGAGATGTGTAAGCAACTGCCTTCGACTTAGAAGATGAAACAGAGGATTTAAACTTAAAATTCTTGGCCTAAGATTTTAAAACAGCACGCCTCTCCTATTGAGACCTATGTGACGAATGGATAGCCTTGTTGAGGTATTTGACAACGTTAACTTGCAGATGCAAATCCTTACTCTCTTGTCATAGTTCTGCAATTAACTTGGCATATTCCTCATTCCACTTTGTTGACACCACCAACTCCTGAGTTAATTGATCTACTGTCATCTGGTGAGGAGTGGATGGTTCTGCAGGTTTCTTAGTTTTCAGAGGTGTATAGAGTTCATTGTATGATATCTCAAGGTCAACGGAAGGAACTTATTTTTCAGGACTCATGTCCTTGGCAGATGCAAGGACATTCTCATGAGAAACATCTTTAAGTAATTTGGCTAAGACACTAGCCAATGTATACAGAGGTGAGTCTAGGTCAGGTTTATCTGCTTCGACCATAATGTATGGAAGACTGGTCTAAACTCGGGCTGAACAGTGGTGTGGACACTAGGCTAAACCATGGAGTAGACAAAATTTGCCTTCTGGTCTCTAGTGCGAGGTCGTGGTAAGGGTACAAAATTAGCAGATACAAGGTTAACAGGGGTAGAATGGGAAGATGGAATAGCCTCCGATGTGTCTTCATCGAGATGGACAACATTGGGGATTTTCTTCTCAAGGATGGGGTATGAATGGATTCATGATTATGGAGATGCCGAGGGCTTTTTCAAATGTTGAGATGGGGATTCAAAACTTTAAACACAAAAGTATCCCAAGTCTGATTTCAGTCTTTAAGCTGATCTAAGATTAAGAGCTTAATAGGACTATGGTGATATAAACTACCTTTAGGGTTAATGGTATTTTTCCTAACCTAGCTCGACATTTTCTCTAGGATTCTAAGGAAATAAAAAGGAAAATTGAGAAACTTCTGATCAAAAAAAAGTGCTAGCAAATGAATATGGAAAGATTTGAATACACTGAACTTACCCTCGTAAGTGATAAGGTGGATGATGACAGTCAAACAGTTGATGTATTCTGGATTAATCCAGTTTCGATGGAATAACTTGATGCCTGCAACATGCTTGTATTCTGGTTTAAGAGAGAAGTTGTGGGACGACCGCAGAAGAAACCAATGATTATTCCATTGAGTTCCCTCTCTTGGTAGCTTAGTCATAAGGGCGATAGACTCCTCAGTGATAAAAAAGGTGAGATGACCAACCCTGGTCATCCTCCCATCAAAACACATCGTGAAAAGAAGTGAAATTTCTTCATCATATCCTTGCAACAGGTGAAGAAATGGGTTCCACCCATCCTGGAAAAAAATTTTCTCGACACTCTCAAAAATATGGTATCTAAAATAAATCTTGATAGCTCTCAGGTTCAAAGTGATCCGGCATTGTTTAGACAGAGGAAAGGATGCAAAGCTCGTAGAGAGTACATGGAGATAATGACTAAAATGAATCTGCAAGGATGATAGTAGGTTAGGGAGACATAACAAAAAGAAAATCATAAGAGGATGGTTTAAAACATGCTCCATTCAATTGATTAAATGATCATGCCAAGACTCGACACGTTTAGGCGATCATGCCATTATGACAAATATTGAGTTGTGTGTAGTCAAAAAACACATGCGTTAATGAGATCATAAGGTTTCAATCAGTTCAACCATGTACAGAGTAAAACTTTGGACAGGTTGAACGTATTAGTCAATGCGATTTCATAAACCGTATTCACACCCATAATAACTTAAGTTAACATGAGAATTGATCACTTGATGGTTTATACGTGGAAGAGGATAAGAGGGTAAGTGTGATGACTGAAAATTTGCTAATGTCATATCACATCTATATGGAGGGTTTAAGCTAGATCATATTATGTCAAAAATTGTACAAAATCATAGGTTGAAATTAGTCATAATGCTCTTATAAGCATGTAGATGTGACTTGATAATCATAGGTATAGCTCAGCTAATTTAAGTTTTTTCCCAGAAAAAAAAATAGGCTAACACCATAACACACTTAACCATTAGTGATATAATATCACGGTTTTTATTCAGATCATTATTTGGCATTTCATTCATACCATCATTCGACCCTTCATATGGTCCTGCATATGATCGTTCATATAGGTTTTTTTTCTGTAAAAACATGCTTTACTGGATCGGATTGCTGCTAATTATCCTGAAAACATTTGTCATTTGTGAGAGATAAATGAATATTTATACAAATAGCCATAAAACATAAAGATAGTATAATATTCACAGCATAATCTTCCTCCCACAAACCAAAGATATGGCGTGTCCTCAAGCCATGCAAGAAAAACTAAGTAATTTCAAAAAAGTTCTATCATGTTGTTATCATTTTTGCAAGAAAAAGAAAAACTAACTAGTAAAATGGAAATGATTCAGATATGTACATTTATCAGAAACAACAGCGCTTAGAAAGATCACATGAATAGTGACAATATAATTGAAAAAAATTGCCATAGGAAAAACTACTCGTCCATGCCTCATTGTAAGGATTTCTTATCATCTCAAGAATACTTTTGAGTTTACCCTAGAGTTTGTGAGATTCTATAGCTATGGGTCCCATTTCTAGGATAATAATATCCTAGGTATTGGTTGAATTCGATGGAATGATCCAAGTCCAACTTACATCCATTCTCTAATGACATCATAAACAATTGGACTACATATGTATTTATATATATTCTGGTTTCTTTACAAGTATATTATCATTTTTCTGAACCATGTGCATAGTGGTGGATTAACCAGATCTCTTTTACCCGATATTTCCCTGTTGCCAGCAGGCCTATTCAGTACCCCGATGGGTTTAGCTTGGTACCATGCAAGCATAGTCTCGCTTCCAATAGGCCTGTTTAGTACCCCGATGGGTTTACTTGCATTTTCTGAGCTTCCTTGTTTTTAGATGTTACTTAGCATTGATCCATTGCCAGCAGGCCTGTTCAGTACCCCGATGGGTTCTATTCGTATAATGATGTTGAGTATATGGAATTCAGTTGGTACTAGAGCGTACTAAGTGTTATACCAAAATCCTGTCACCATCATGTGATAATACATTTGAAATACCTACTTGCCTTGAATCCCAGCTTCTGGAGTGGAAACTAAATGGTTTTTCATCAATATTTCATACAAATTCCCAGCACCCCGCATGCCCCTTTATCTAGGAGCGGTACCCCTATTCGCACTGCCCATCATCTGTTGCCCATAAGCGGTGCCACTGCTTATTGTCCTTGGTCCATAAGCAGTTATTACCAGAACCGCTCTGTCATAGAAGGAGAAACATGGTACCTTGGGTAAAAAAGGAAAAAGATAATTTTATTGAGGCTTCTAGATGATAAGCCTCATGTCCTGCCTTATCCCTACTGCTGTGGGTTGGTTGAGCTTGAGATCCCTCATCCTAGGATCTTAGAGGCTGCCTCACCCACTAATTTATCAACCTACTCTATCCATTAAATCCTTATAAATATGAGCTCATATCCATGGTTGAGGGAGAGAACACTTAAGGTATTGTTATGCTATTGGATTGACCATTGGCCCAAGATCATTTGGAGAGAGCATAGAGAGCTAGAGTCAGAGATTTTTGGGATGAAAAGGTCTAGCTTCATGGAGATGCATGTCAACACTAAGGCTTGGTTGTAAACTTCTTCATATTCTTTAATTTGAGTTGATTTGTGTCTGACATATGTTGTTGTTGTTGTGATTTCGCATATATGTTGCTAGATTCCTTAGTCACTAGCATAGATTAGTAGATCATATTCTGGTTGCTTTGATCTGTTTCATGATGAGATTGATTGCAGGTACACAGGTGGACTATCAAAGCCTTGTATTCCAGATATCTACAGTGTCTAGGGAGAGTCTTCAACCTCTATCCTCTATTTGATCTGGATCTGAACCATTCAGACCAGTGGAACACCTTGTTGTCCGCAGGAGGTGAAATATTCCAGCTAACAAATTTGGCGACTTTGCTGGGGATATTAGTGTATCAGTTGTTCTAATCCTCCTCAGTCTGCAACTCTTGTCCGAATCCAGGCTCTGTTTTCTTCAACTCTCTTAAGTCAGATCTACTTTCTGACTTGCTTCATTTGGATTTGAAATTTCCAGATCTGTTCATATTTGAGTCATTTCAGTCTTTTATGCTCTATTTCCATACTCAATTCAACAGTATTTGCCTTGATCTATCCTTTTTCTGACTTGATCTTTAGTTCTCCTCTTGTTTTGGATTTATACAGGGAACCACACATGTTCTGTTGGCAATACGTGGTGCCACTGCCTGAATCCAGTGAGCAAGAAGCGGTTTTGCCTGAAAACCGCCTGTCAGCAGGTTTATCTGCGCGGTGCCAGGTAGGCTCTATTCTAGACTCTATATTTTGATTTTTGTGTGTTTTTGGCTTACTTTTTGATGAAAATGAAATGTACTTTTGAGGGGCCATGAATTGTACATTCTACAGTCGCTTTGATTGTTGTTTTCTTTCTGCATTCAAAGATAGTTTGTGTTTCTTGCATTAGATTTTGTGTTCTTTTCTTTGCTTGAAACCTCTTGCCCTTTTCTGTAGATATTATTCATTGGAACTGGAAAATATACATTTCATTTTCATGTGTAGGATTTGGTTTGTTTTGGACTTGGAATGCATGAGTGATCCATGTTGTTTTGAGTCTTTCTTTGTTTGGGTGATTCTTGTTTCCTTTCACATGCTGATTTTTTTCAGTGTGTCATGTCCCCTCAAAGTGGCCATTAAAGTATTGACCCTACTGGACTGCTAGGAGGGGCTCATATTGACATTAATCATGCTCCCTAGGGAAATTTTGTAATAATTAATTAAGGCATGTATCTAAGTTTTATTTTCCATTTTAATTATTATTGCTAATTAATGAGGTGTAAATAAGCTACCTAGTCAGGAGGGGTGCATTGGGCAAGTCTACTAGCCAAGGAAGGAAAGAGGAAACACTATGACAAAAGCTGGCATAGGAAACAAAGAGGAAAGTACCAAAAAGCAAGAAAAAAGCAGTCAAGGATAAAGCAGCCAAGCTTTTCAAAGGAGGGCGTAGTTTCCTCTTATGGATCTCAGAAAAGCAGTCAGAGAAAAGAAGGAAAGTTTTCAAAGGAAAGGATAGTTTCCTTATGAGTCTGGAAAAGAAAAAAAGGTGCCATAACTCAAAAGAGAAAATTTTGAATTAGAGAGAGTGCAGTTTCTAATTATGAAGGAGGATTTGAACTTGGAAATAATTTTACATGGTCCTACTTGCTAAATTCCCCAAAGGAGGCACCTATGTGGCTAGGGTTAGGGTTTGTTGAGGGTTGACTTGCTCTCACAAATCACCTTGGATCCTCACTTGCTAAGAAGGTCACTCAACACTCTATTAAAGGTGAATTCGACCCCATTGAGTCATTTTGGATGATTTTACACTGTGGTTATGCTATGTGAGAATACTCTCTGAGTGTTGTGCCTCAGACCATTGGGTGATGATCCCCAAATCCCTCCTCCCTTCTCTTCCATATCCATTTCTATATATTGTAGGTTTATGGAGCGCTAATGTCAGCCATTGAAGCTTATTCCAGAATTTATTACAGCCTCCATCAATTTCAGGTCGAGTTCCAGTGAATCCCATGCTTCACCAATGCTCAAAGCCCCTTGCTGGTCAAGATGCGAGCCTCCTGCCCCTCAGTTTTGAAAGCCTCTTGTAATGGTCAATAAATAATGTTATTTCTATTCTATAGTGTCAGTATCTTCTGAAAATTACATTTATCAGATTGATATATCTCAGACCCTGAAGAATATCATCTCAGTTTCATTAAAAGATCCTATTTTATCAGTGTATGGGGGGAATGGAGTGAATATGAGTGTTGTAATGAATATTTCACGATGGGAAAGGGATTGAAATAAATTTTAATATTCATATAATCCATATTTATCTCTTTTATAAATATTAGGTTTCAAAGAATTGAATTTAAGATGATTTAATAGTCTTTTTAAGACCCTAGCTAGATTACTAGTTTTTAATAACTAGTTTTATTGAAATTGATGCAAAATAGGGTATGTAAACTCAAAATGAGCTATTTCAATTCATGTAGGTTATTAAGAGGCATAAATTCCCATATTAATCTCTAGAACCATTTTTTTTTGGTTCGTACCACCCTTTTGCATCCTCCTCTGTGCAGGGTTCTCCTTGGCCAAAATTGCCAAAAATCCCAAATTCACCCAAAAATTATTAGAAATTTCCAAAAAATAAATGAACTATATAAATAATTTATTTATGTTATATTAATTCTGGAATAAACCTCTACAATTTTTCAGAAGCCCCTGGTTGAAACAGACCGAACTACTCTCCTTAGTTGCACGGTTTGGCTGCCCAGAAGCGTGGTAGTAAGTTTCCGCAGTGCGGAATATAAACCCTAAATGGAACCAGATATAAATGTGTTAGGGGAGAGTAAATTAAATGTCTTATTGTATTTGTTTTCTGCCCGCTGCTCACTCCTTTTGTCTGCAAAATTTCCCAGAATAAACCCCTTATTTTCCCAGTGAGAGAAGTCATTGTGTAAATTAATTCAAGTTCATAAATTTTAATATAATTAACAGAATTGGAGAGTATTCAGGTCTATGCACCAGACTTGAGACATTGCAGTGGTATCAGAGCTCTTTCCTTGGATCATCTTGTGGAAAGAAATCTCTCACTAAATAAATTTGCAGCCATGTCATACTATGAGGATGACTATGATGAGCAGTATGAAGAATACTGTCGAAGATATGAAGAAGAATAAATCCTCTATGTTGATGGAGGCATACTAAAAAATGAATATGATGAAGACTATTGGACATCAAACAGAGAAGAGATCATATCTTATTCTCCAATGGTTAAGAAAAACTTGGCAGAGATCATTGAAGCATGTGAGAACATGCCTCAATACTACGAGGACTATCTAGCTTTGGGTAAGAATATTTGTGCAAACCTTTCTTTTGGAGATTATATTTATTTCAAGTATGGATTCTAGCCCAAGCATGATTATGAACATTCTTTCAAGATCTGCAATCCATCTAGAGAGGAACCGAGTTGTTCCACCTCTATGAAAAAAGAAGAAGAAGAAGGAACCAAAGGTGAAGATTCCTCAAAGCCATTTGCATAGTCAAGATTTAAGAGTTTGTTTGGTTTTTCTTCAAATATAGATTCTAAATTTTGTGACATGAGTACCCCTAAATATGAAAAAGTATCAAGTTTCTTGGAGGAGAATATAGATGAGGAATATATCCATGAAGTGAAGTGCAAATCACATCAATGTGGTTCCATAAGAGAAGAAGTTGAAGAGGAATGCACTTCAAGTTTCTTGGTGGGTGATCTCTGGATCACTGCTCAAGGTTTTGGCTCATGTATGGGTAGTGAGACATTTCTTGGATCAGATCCAAAAGAGGTACACAAATCATATTTTCAGTCACCTTCTGAGCCACATAATGAAGATGAAAACAAGGCCACACCGCTTGGGTGTGAAGCAGAAATTTTGGTTGAAGAGCAGGTCACCATATTATCCATACAGGAAGATGGTAATTCTAAGAACATGGATAATAAAAGTTCTGATTTTTGCAGCAGCCATGTACACCTGCAACCATCTGATCAATGTAAATATAAAAATTCTTCACTTGCATCTAAGGACTGCAAAAGGAAGGCCACTTCATGTGAGGGAGATAAATTCACTCCCAGTTTCCCTATTAGTGATCACATAATCAATGAAAAGAAGGGTGATATTGTTAACGGTGATAATATGGTGAAGGAATATTTTGGATCATATCCAAAAGAACAAGAAATATCAGATCCGAATTCATCATTTGAATTGCATAATGAAGTGGAAGGCAATCCCCCACCAGCTAGATGTGAACTAGGAAATTTGAAGGACGAAAATCTGATGCAAAGGGAGGGACACAGTTCAGAATGTTGGACTCTCTTGCAACATGATGAATTTGAAAGAAGAAGCCTTTATGGAGGAGTGCATAGCACTGAAAGAAGGAATGGAAAAAATGAAGGAGAGATATATGAACTTATTATCTGATAGAGAATATCTCCTCATGGTGGCTGAAATGTACCATAGTGCACTCAAGAAGGAAGAAGAAAAATCAGAAAATATCACTAGTAAGTTGGAGATCACCAATAACTTATTGAATAGCACATAAATATCCCTTCAAGATTCAAAGTTATAGATATTTCAACTTCAGAAGGGGTTGAAGGTGTCACACCTTTCATGCTGCATGGAAGGAAATGTTTTGGGTTTAATGGAGGAACCTCATGTGGAGGACAGCCATAAGGAAGGGGCGGATTTGCAGGTGCTTGTGAAAAGGTATAAGGAAGACAATTTTGGCCAATCACTAATTAAGGTGGAGAGGAAGGATGAAGTGCTCTTCTCTACCAGAAAGAGGGATGATAGCATTCCTCATGGATCAGAAAATAAAATTCCTTATTCATCCATTGATTGGGTGGATAGAGACACCTTTGGAGTGAAGAATGTGGGAGGTGAAGAATTTAATTTCTGCAATAAGTTTTTTTTTTGGACTGACATTATCTTGACATGTGGGCAGCCACAGAGATTTAATTTGCAGCCATTGGATACCTCCCATGCACATGCACATGAGGTGCATTCTAAATTTTTTGTGCTTAAGGAATTTTGGGATGCAGATGATGAGTTCCAAGCACATGCCCATTACTCGAGAAAGAATGAATTTTCTCATGGAAGGAGTCATGTTTTTAGTGAAGAGTCAGAAGAGATCCCTTATGTTGGACCAGCCCATGATGGGTTTGATGCATCCCCACCTTTGGTGGGCACATTTTGCAGAGTTTTGTTTTACTATAAATCAGTCCACACTTCTAGTTCCGCAGGCACACATAGGGATGAAAATTGGGTGAAGGGATTTTTCCTATTGATGCCACATGGAGAGCAGGAGGCTCCCACATATTCCATTGATGACTTAATGTTTCAGCCATGTGGTATGAAAATTTCAACATTACCTTTATATGTGTACATGAAACATCAGAGGCATCTATTTGATGTCTTCATCATGCATGGCTATGAATGGGAGTTCCACTTGAGTCAGTTTGGTGGAACAAGTAGCATAATGTTGAGGTCTTGCGCCAGAACAAAGATAGCAGATGAGGAATTCCATGTTTGGTGGGAGAGTTTAAAAAAATTTCAGTTTGGAATGGGGAGAGATGAGCTCCCAGTATGGTTGTATGATTTTCATAACCTCATTTTCCTCCTCTACAATGATAAAATTTTGTTGTTTTTATTGATGGGTGGAAGGAGGCAGATAAAACCATGGGATCTAGGCATTCTTAGGAATGGCAGAGTTCAAAAGGTGGCAGAAAAATTTGGGTCCTTGCAGAGGAGGCAGTGGGATCCAAGAATTCTACTCAGTTACTTTGACTGGGTTGGAAATTTTGCTAAAGGAAGTGGCATCAAAGAAATGACTATGATCAGAGTGGTGCAGCAGAAACATGGTGGAAAAATTTGCAGCACTCTGTGGTGCTTTTGCTTGAGGACAAGCAGATTTGGGAGGGGAGGACTGTCATGTCCCTTCAAAGTGGCCATTAAAGTGTTGACCCTACTGGACTGCTAGGAGGGGCTCAATTTGACATTAATCATGCTCCCTAGGGAAATTTTGTAATAATTAATAAAGGCATGTATCTAAGTTTTATTTTCCATTTTAATTATTATTGCTAATTAATGAGGTGTAAATAAGCTGCCTAGTCAGGAGGGGTGTATTGGGCAAGTCTACTAGCCAAGGAAGGAAAGAGGAAACACTATGACAAAAGATGTCATAGGAAACAAAGAGGAAAGTACCAAAAAGCAGGAAAAAAATAGTCAAGGATAAAGCAGGCAAGTTTTTCAAAGGAGGGCATAGTTGCGTCTTATGGAGCTTAGAAAAGCAATCAGAGAAAAGCAGGAAATTTTTCAAAGGAAAGGATAGTTTCCTTATGAGTTTGGAAAAGAAAAAAAGGTGCCATAACTAATAAGAAGCAACTTTTGAATTAGAGAGAGTGCAGTTTCTAATTATGAAGGAGGATTTGAACTTGGAAATAATTTTACATGGTTCTACTTGCTAAATTCCCCAAAGGAGGCTCCTATGTGGCTAGGGTTAGGGTTTGTTGAGGGTTGACTTGCTCTCACAGGTCACCTTGGGTCCTCACTTGCTAAGAAGGTCACTCAACACTCTATTAAAGGTGAATTCGACACCATTGAGTCATTTTGGATGATTTTACATTGTGGTTATGCTATGTGAGCATACTCTCTGAGTGTTGTGCCTCAGACCATTGGGTGATGATCCCCAAATCCCTCCTCCCTTCTCTTCCATATTCCTTTATATATATTGCAGGTTTATGGAGTTCTAATATCAGCCATTGAAGCTTATTCCAGAATTTATTACAGCCTCCATCAAGTTCAAGTCGAGTTCCAGTGAAGCCCATGCTTCACCTATGCTCATAGCCCCTTGCTGGTCAAGATGCGGGCCTCCTACCCCTTAATTTTGAAAGCCTCTTGTAATGGTCAGTAAATAATGTTATTTCTGTTCTGTAGTGTTAGTATCTTCTGAACATTACATTTATTAGGTCGATATATCTAAGACCCTAAAGAATATCATCTCAGTTTCATTAAAAGATCCTATTTTATTAGTGTATGGGGGGAATTGAGTGAATATGAGTGTTGTAATGAATATTTCACGATGGGAAAGGGATTGAAATAAATTTTAATATTCATAGAAACCATATTTATCTCTTTTATAAATATCAGGTTTCACAGAATTGAATTTAAGATGATTTAATAGTCTTTTTAAGACCCTAGCTAGATTACTAGTTTTTAATAACTAGTTTTATTGAAATTGATGCAAAATAGGTTCTGTAAACTCAAACTGAGATCTGTAAATTATTTTAGGTTAGTAATAGGAATAAATTCCCATATCAATCTCCAGAACCATTTTTATTTTGGGTCGTACCACCCTTTTGCATCCTCCTCTGCACAGGGTTCTCCTTGGCCAAAATTGCCAAAAATCCCAAATTCACCCAAAACTTATTAGAAATTTCCAAAAAATAAATGAAATATATAAATAATTTATTTATTTTATATTAATTCTGGAATAAACCTCTGCAATTTTCCAGAAGCTCCTGGTTGAAACAGACCGAACTACTCTCCTTAGTTGCACAGTTTGGCTGCCCAGAAGCGTGGTAGTAAGTTTCCACAGTGCGAACTCTGAACCCTAAATGAAACCAGATATAAATGTTTTAGGGGAGAGGAAATTCAAGGTCTTATTGTATTTGGTTTCTTCCCGCTGCTCACTCCTTTTTTCTGCAAAATTTCCCAGAATAAACCCCTTATTTGCCCAGTCAGAGAAGTCATTGTGCAAATTAATTCAAGTTCGGAAATTTTAATATAATTAACAAAATTGGAGAGTATTCAGGTCTGTACACAAAAATTGGGACATTACATAGTGCTTGGTAGGAAATATTGGTTCTTCATTTCCCTGTCTATTTCAAAGAGAAGTTTTAGTTTTCTCTCTCCTTTGCTTTATTCGCAAGCTTGTTGAACGATTTTCTTCTTGTTTTGTGCATGATTGTTTGAAATTCTAGATATTACTTTCATTGAGAAGAAACATATGTTTTTAGATTTGCGTGCATTAGAGTTAGATTTGTTTGGAAATGTTAGTGAAATAATCTTTCCATTGAGTTTTTATGCGTCTTTTTCAAGCATGAAAAGATAGGAAACATTTTGATTTATGTTATATGTTCTCTAGATATCTTTCTTATTTGCTTTCAAGATTGTTTGGGGTGCATTGATATTTCACTTTTCGTTTGAAAAGAAAGAATTGCATTTGCATTTGGGTGTGCATTTTTGGGAAGAAAAGTAAATCTCTCTCCCTCTCTTAGGAAGAATTTCATTGAAGAGGAAAACTTGCATTATCATATAGATTAGTGTGAATCTTCTTTAAATTCAAGTTTTCACTCCATGGTTCTACCTAAACGCACAAGATAAAATTAACGGTAGTACTAGGTTAAAACTTTTAGCAATTTGAATGATAAGTTAGACACATGTTTGGGCGTTGTTAAGTGTAGGAGCTGTCATTATTTGTCAGCATTACATCCCAGGACTCACGTGGTTCTTCCACGTACCGTCGGTATATCAAACAACCTTTCACGTACCCTTAAGATATATAGAAAGGTACTTCACATACTTGATTGTATATCGGAAGGCCCCTTGTGTACGGTTATGCATTAGACAACACTACTACCGATTTGAACTCCCTCGTACCTTGTGTATATCGGGAGACCCTTTTAGGAATCCTCAAATCATCTGAGTTATCCTTTTGGCCTGTCCTATGAGATTGCTCACTCTTATCCAGTCCTTTCGCATGTGTGCTTGTTGCTTTTAGTTTGAGTAGTAATTGCTTGTGCATGGTAGTTAGGGGGTTATTAGAGAGTTTAGAGATGGCATCCCAATCTAGGACTACCACTCAAGAGGTCCCTTTCCAAGGTGTACCTTTTGTATTCCCTCCAAGTGAAGGTATTGGTCCTCCCTTTATTGCCACTCTAAATATTCCTGGATTAACTATAGGATTACCGGTCTGGCTATTTAATCTGATAATTCCTATTACACCTAATGTCTCAAATGTCACCTCTCCTCTGGGAGAGTATTGACCTTAACCTAATCCTACTCCTTCTTTGTCGGTTGTGGCTTCATCTCTTTCTTCCTCTTCAATTGACCAAATCTCTATGGTTAGTAGTCATGTGGATAAGAAGAAGAAGAAAGGGAAGAGTAAAAAGAAGAAGGATAAGAAAGAGAAAAAGCAGAAACCATCTACTGTTGATGGTGTTCGTTCTAAGAGAACACCTGAAAAACCCAATTTCCCTTGTAAGCTTTCAAAGGGGACCACCTCCTTAAGGAGTGTTCCGGTCTCTCCTGTGTACAAGAAGAGTGGCCTAAAAGGTCCAAACCGTCTATGTCATCAACCTCTGATCATCATGTTGATGATACTCCCTCAACCAGTGACCCATTGGTAAAAGATCGTAAGGCTAAAGTCTTGTATCCTTGTTTAATTTGCAAGGCTATGCATCGTACTTTTCTTTGTCCAAGCATGGATGAAGCTTCACTTTGGTTGGAAAATATTACTGATCATCAACAGGTGATTCCAACAAGTGATAGTAAGTTATCCCTCGATCCCCCACTGGTTGACCAAGTGGTCGATTCAGATTTATCTGTGGTTGATCCCACTCTTCCTTCGAAGAGTGAAGTTAAAGTGGTCGAGTCGATGCCATTTCCACCCGATCCCACTCTTTCATCAGAGAGTGTTAAGAATGAAGTAGTCTATTTGACCAAATATTCATCTTGTTCTTCTCTTCCAATAGAGAATGAACCAAAACTTGCCGAAGTTTTTATGCTTTGTTCTGATTGTTCTCGACAAGAGGAAATTTTGTCTGTTTCGATAGAACCCTCTCCAAGTAGTGAGGTTATTTCCTTTGACTGGAGTAACCTAACAGAGTCTCATCTTCATTCGAGTGTTCCTTTCTAGATAGTTGTGAATGTTACTGCTCAGAAGATACTTCGCACTATTGTTGATGAAGGGGCTTCTGTTAGTATTCTATCCTCAACTGCATGGCAAGCTTTAGGCTCTCCTTAGCTTATGCCAGCCACCGATCAGATACTGGATTTTAATCGAAGGCCTACTGTACCTTTAGGGATCCTTCCTCTTTTTCCTATTACATTAGGAGGGAAAATTGTCTATATTAATGTTATGGTGGTCCAAGGTCCTTTGGATTTCAATCTGCTCCTTGGATGTGATTATGTCTATTCCATGAAAGCTGTTGTGTCCACACTCTTTAGAGTTATGCATTTTCCCCATGATGGGAATATTGTGACCATTGATCAGCTTTCCTTTGTTACACCTAACCATCGCATCACTCCTAGTAGTCAGACTACCCTGAATGTGCTACATGTTCTTGTGGTTCTTTCCCCTTCTTCTAGTTATCTTTTTCCCATCGTAGGTAAAATGGGGGGCATGGCTCTAATATATGGACATCATAATGGAGCTAAGCCGCTAGATTTTAGGTAATGGGAGAAACCTACCAACCTCTGGATATCATGTTGGGTAGGGGTAGGTTTGAGAGCATAGTTTAATTTTGGTTTCAAGCTCGTTAAAAAATAAAACCGCTCCTTAAGCATAGTTTACGCTTTTGGTTTCAAGCTCGTTAAAAAATAAAAACGATCCTTAAGCATAGTTTACATTTTTGGTTTCAAGCTTGCATAAAAATGAAACCATGTTTTGAGCAAAGTTCCCATTCTATGTCAAGTTCATTAAAAAATGAAATAGCACCTGACCATCATGTTAGTTTTTCCTTGAGCAAAGTTCCCATTCTATGTCAAGCTCATTAAAAAATGAAATAGCACTTGACCATCATGTCGGGTTCTGACCATCATGTCAGTTTTTCATTGAGCAAAGTTCCCATTCTATGTCAAGCTCGTTAAAAAATGAAATAGCACCTGACCATCATTTCAGTTTTTCCTGAGCAAAGTTCCCATTCTATGTCAAGCTCATTAAAAAATGAAATGGATCTCCTTAAGCATAGTTTACCTTTTGGTTTCAAGCTTGCATAAAAATGAAACCATGTTCCAAGCATAGTTATCTTCTGTTTCAAGCTTGTGTAAAAATGAAACAGATACCCTTCCCTTGAGTCGAGTCTTCTCTTTAGTGTTAGAACTTGAATCTTCTTTTCACCTTCCCGATTCTCGTTCTTCCTAACCCCCTGGTGAACATTTTCAGATTAGTAACCAGGTTTTTAGGTTGGGTATGGAAGAATAATCAATGTTAAATGAAACGAAGCTTGGGGGGGCATGTCGAGCCCCTAGCAACCATGTTAGGGGTAGGATTTTCTAGCAATCATGCTGGGGGAAAGATTCCAAGCTCTGCATATCATGTTAATGGGATTTTTGCAAGCATAAGTTTACCCATTGGTTTCGAGCTTGTGTAAAAATGAAACCAATCTTCGAGCATTCTTTCAACTGATCTTCGAGCTCGTTAAAAACAATAAGATGGGGTTGAGCTTACTTTTCATTTTTTGTGCCCTGGTTAAAACATGAAAAGTGGTTTGAACTTATTTTATTCCTTTTTCATGCTCTGGATTCAAACATGAAAAAGGTTAATGGAGTCCTCTTTAAACTCTTCTTAGGCTCCCTAAATATAAAAATATTGTCGAGTGATCTTGACTTCTTCACACTCGTTAAAGTATTTGAAGAGTCATCCGTTTGATGGTAGGTTATCTCTTTTTCAGTTCATATAGGACTATTTACGAAAAAAGAACACTCTGGCCAATCATGACTGGAAGAGTTCTCTATGGTATGATTTTACACATTATGGGCCTTAGAGACTAAATCATATGAAAAAGGACCCCTTTGGAGTCTTGTTCCGTATTCATTCAGAATCTCTAAACATGAATGATACCGAGTTTTGTTTCAATGGACTCGTTAAATCAAACATTGAGAGACCCGTTTTGGGAATGAACCCCTCATCTCTCAGGTTCGTAAAATATATGAGTCTGGACTTGTGTTTCAACAAGCTATATCGAGTGTTTGTTACCCTCTTTGAACTCGTAAAACTGAAAAGAGGCACTCATCAATCATTATGGGGGAAATGGGAAGGGAATTATTTTGCAAATAATGGCAGTTGTTTATCATTACCTTTGAACACGACACTTGTCTACACAATGATGTCAGTCAATTAGGTATTCAGCTAATCTATGTGACGATCCACTTTCATGAGTCATGTCAATCCTTTGAGTCTTTCAAAAGAATGCATTTTCCACTGTCGCATTGTGTGTCTATCCTATCTAGTCATGCTGCCAAGTCATTTTGTCATGCTGCCCGATGTTCAAGGGGAATTTGAAGAAGTTTTACCTCTACAGTCTACACAGTCTTTGTGTCAGTCATATGGTTACTACATTCACATCATTCTAGAACTATGTTTTGAGTTTCATGTCGTTGATGTGGGACTCATCATGGCCCTCCTTCGATGAGACTATTCCGGTCAACATTAGCTCATTATCCGGGAAATAGTCTTAGAAACAATATTTAGTACCTTGAGATCTGTATGCCTTAATGATAGTTTTTGTCGCTCTTGACATAAGTTTACATCATTGACCTTTGATTGATAGAATCGACTGGGTGTTTGACATTAGGATATCTATTCGCACTTAGTAGATTGTACTAAGGTACCTTGGGAATCATTAAC
Organism: Pseudotsuga menziesii; assembly: GCA_001517045.1. NCBI lineage: Eukaryota > Viridiplantae > Streptophyta > Pinopsida > Pinales > Pinaceae > Pseudotsuga > Pseudotsuga menziesii. The sequence goes on from LPNX010787311.1 coordinate 991,866, forward strand.
ATTAATGGTGATCTCCCTTGCACTTGTTAACGGTTCACATCATTGACTAGTAATCAAGTGGCTTCTACCATGTTCGACTTCAGATCATTGTAATCACATGGATAGAATTGTACTTTGTGGAAGACAAGATGAAGACCCTGGGTATTTATTTAAAATAACTCATTGCTTTTTCCCCAGGTTGCGATGGAGTTTTGTATATCCAGCATGGATCCACATTTGTATGGTCGTGGCTATGCTCAAATTTGCATCTATATGACACAGATCTATGTTGTATGTCTGGTAGCTATGTCCAAGTTTGAATCCTCTATCACATGGATCTACGTTGTATTCTAGTAGCCATGCTTGTTTATTCCTCTCATGGATCTGCCTTGTATTGGTCTGCAGCTATGAGTCTGGTTACTTGTGTCTATGAGTCAACATACTGATGTACTACAGATGCCTACTTGAAAACATGCTTCAATCGAGCTGAAATTTTAATCTCTTGGCGATGACTTGTTCTCAAACCTCTCATTTATCGTATCCCTCTAAGACTCATGCTTTGAGGGGCATCCTGTTATACCAAAATCCTGTCACCATCATGTGATAAGAAATTTGACATACATACTTGCCTTGAATCCCAGCTTCTGGACTTGAAACTAAATGGTTTTTCATCAATATTCCATACAAATTCCTAGCACCGCACATGCCCCTTTATCCAGGAGCGGTACCCCTGTTCGCACCACCCATCATCTATTGCCCATAAGCAGTGCCACCGCTTATTATCCTTGGTCCATAAGCGGTCATTACCAGAACCGCTCTATCATAGAAGGAGAAACGCGGTACCCTAGGTAAAAAGGGAAAAAGAGAAGTTTCTTGAGGCTTCTAGATGATAAGCCTTGTGTCCTGCCTTATCCCTACTGCTGTGGGTTGGTTGAGCTTGAGATCCCTCATCCTAGGATCTTAGAGGCCACGTCACCCACTAATTTCTCAACCTACTCTATCCATTAAAGCCTTATAAATATGAGCTCATAGCCATGGTTGAGGGAGAGAACACTTAAGGTATTATTATGCTGCTGGATTGACCATTGGCCCAAGATCATTTGGAGAGAGCATAGAGAGCTAGAGTCGGAGCTTTTCAGGATGAGAAGGTCTGGTTTCATAGAGATGCATGTCAACACTAAGGCTTGGTTGTAAAATTCTTCATATTCTTTAATGCAAGTTGATTTCTGTCCCACATATGTTGTTGTTGTTGTGATTTCAAATATATGTTGCTAGATTCCTTAGTCACTAGCATAGATTAGTAGATCATATTCTGGTTGCTTTGATCTGTTTCCTGTTGAGCTTGATTGTAGGTACACAGGTAGACTATCAAAGACTTGTATTCCAGATATCTACAGCTTCTAGGGAGAGTCTTCAACCTCTGTACTCTATTTGTTGTGGATTTGAACCATTCAAACTAGTGGAACACCTTGCTGTCCGTAGGAGGTGAAATATTCCAGCTAACAAATCTATGGAGAACACTTCAAAGAGGGTAACAAACACTCGATATAGCTTGTTGGAAGACAAGTCCAGACTCATATATTTTATGAACCTAAGAGAGGAGGGGCTCATTCCCAAAACGGGTCTCTCAATGTTTGATTTAATGAGTCCATTGAAAGAAAACTCAATATCGTTCATGTTTAGAGAGTTTGAATGAATACGGAAGAAGACTCCAAAGGGGTTCTTTTTCGTATGATTTAGTCTCTAAGGACCGAAAAAATGTAAAATCATACCTTAGAGAACTCTTCCATTCATGATTGGCTGTAGTGTTCCTTTTTTCGTAAATAGTCCTATCCGAACCAAAAAAGAGATAAAGAGATAATCCTACTAAACACATAATTCAAATTTATAACAAAGCTCATAAGTAATTTTTATTATGGCCTTAATTATGGATCATGTCAAAAGAGAATAACTTAAAGCTATTTTTGACCTTTCAATCTATCTTCTTCATAAAAGGTCAGTAATGTTCCCCACAAGTAGAGATTTCACTTACTTTCGAGTTACCACAAAAATGCTTAAGAGACAAGTTTTGATGACAATTATAGGATGAATTAGTAGTCCAGAGGTGTAAGATGAGAATCTGAAGAACATGATAATTAGAGTAAGTCTTTCAAGAAACTGTTCTATTAAATTAGAAATATACATGTCTGAATCAAAACACCATATATAAAATCATAACAAATCATAGAATAAATGGTTATGGATGATATACAAAGAATTCTTTAATCGCACTATAAACTTGAATTTTGATAATAACCAGAAAGAAAGAGTTAAGATATATTACAAGTATTTTAAAGCAATTCCCTTTTCAGATAATACTCCATGAGATGCTTATGGATATAAAGTATTTGTAATCAAACTGCAACACCACTTGTTAGATGATTCATATTTATTCATAGCAAAGCATCTATAAAATTCATAAGAATAAGAAAAAGGAAAAAGAGTCTTTTGCTTTAATTTGACAAAACCGCAACAAATGATCGTGGGAATGAAATTTCTATATAAATGCAGTTAATTTGTTAGAAATGAATCTTAATTATTTGGGAAAACACAAACATATTTACATATATATAAGTAATTAAAACCCAAAATAACTTTTAAGGATCAGGAGGAGGAGGAATAATTTCCTCTTCAACCAATTCCATCTCGTTTTGCTGCAAGACATTTTGTACGAAATCCTGTTTAGATATTGGTTGATGGTAAACTCTAAGTTTATGTCCATTTACTACAAAGGAAATTTGTGAACCATCAATTGTCTTAATTTATACTGACCCATTATCAAAAGTTGTAACTACTTCATATGGACCAATCCAACGAGAAGTTAATTTTCCTTTAAAAGTTTTGTACCTTGAGTCAAATAGCAATGCCCAATCTCCAGTATTAAATTGTTTTTTCTTAATAAATTTATCATGCCATTTCTTCCTTTGATTCTTTATTAACATTTTTCTTTGGAGTGCATCCTGTCTAATTTCATCTAACTCATTAATATGTAACACTCATTGTTTCTATGGTTCGTCCAAATTCATGCCTAATTGTGCTGCCATGCGAAAGGTCTTAACTTGAAATTTGATAGGTAAAAGGACTTGTTTTCCATACGCTAACTCATATGGGGTATGTCCGGTAGTTTTTCTCCATGTTATCCTATAGGCCCACAGGGCCTCTGGGAGTCTATCTGCCCAATCCTTATTATGTAAGTGAATGGTTTTGGTTAAGAAGGATTCTAATACTTTATTGGTTGATTCTACTTGGCCATTAGCCTGGGGATGATAAGGTGAGGATTTGCAATGTTAGATGCCATACTTCATGGTGAGTTCTTTCATTAACTTAGAAGTGAATTGAGAGCCTTGATATGTGACAATTTCTCTAAGCACACCAAACCGAGTGAATATTTATTCATATATGAATTCTACTACTGATTTCTCTATGGCCCTAAAAAACGCTTTATCTTCTACCCATTTGGTAACATAGTCTATGCAGACTAGGATATACTTATTTTTACGAGACATGGGAGAAATTGGTCCTACAAAATCCAGAGCCCATTTCTCAAAAGGTTCTATCATGACCTGAGGCTGTAAGGGCATTTGATTAGAATAAGTATGTCTACCCATTCTTTGGCAACTATCACATCCTTTAACATATTTTGCAGCATCCTTGAAAATGCTCATTCAATAATAACCAGAGTGAAGCACTTTGTATGTCGTTCTCTTATTAGAAAAATGTCCTCCACATGGTCCATCATGGCATGCATGGAGCATATCTGGCATTTCATCCTCCCGTATGCATCATCTAATAATAAGATATGGTCCAGTACGAAAGTGATCATTATAAACCCAGAAATAGTTACAACTTTGAACTATAATGCGACACTTCTTGGGTGGGGACAAGTGTTTTGGTAATTTCCCAGTTGCTAAATAATTGGCAATGTCTGCAAACCAAGGGGTTTGAACAGATACAACAAATAGATGTTCATAAGGAAAAGTGACGACAACGGGTTTGGTACTGTCCTTATGTTGAATACAAGAAAGGAAATCTTCTACTAAATTCTCTTTACCAGGTCATTCAATGCCAGTAATGTTAAATTATAGTAATAAAAGAAGCCACCGAGTCACCCTACCATTGGTAATTGGTTTATCCATTAAAAATATGATGGCAGAGTGACCTGTATGCACAAAACATTCGTATCATGTAATGTAATGGTGAAATTTATGAATAGAAAAGACTACTGCCAAAATTATTTTTCAGTAACAATATAATTTATCTTGGTAGGGGTCAAATTCTTGCTAATAAAATAAATGATAGAAGGTGATTTGCTTTCTTTTTAGCCTAGGAATCCTCCTATGGCCATATCAGAAGCATCAATGGATATATGGAAAGGAAGGGACTAGTCGGGACCCCTCAGTATTGGAGCCACTGATAATTTACCTTTTAATACTTCGAAAGCACTTTGGCAATATTCATTCCATTGGAATTATACATCCTTTGTAAGCAACTTAAACATTGGTGCAACTATTTTAGTGAATCTATCAATAAAGCGACGATAATAGTCTGCATGGACAAGAAATATTCTTACCTCTTTTTGAGTTTTTGGAGAAGGAAGGCCAACAATTACTTCTATTTTCATAGGATCCACCTTGATTCCTTGGGAAGAAACATGATGCCCCAAGACTATTTCTTCTGTCAATAACATTTTACACTTCTCACAACTAAGGGCTAGGTTTGTTTCTTGACATCGAATCAAGACCTTCTCAAGGTTATCAAGGGCCTCTTGAAAGGTATTACCATAAGTTGTAAAATCATCCATGTACACCTCCACACAGTCATGTATAAGATCAACAAAATTTCCTAAAACTGCACGCTGAAAAGTGGCAGGTGCATTACATAATCCAAATGGAAAAACTCTATAGGGGTATGTTCCGTAAGGGCATGTAAAAGTGGTATTATATTGATCCTCAGGTGCTATTAAATATGATTATATCCACTATATCCATCAATAAAGGAAAAGTATTGTTTTCCTGACAAGGTATCTAACACTTGATCAATAAAGGGAAAAGCAAAACAGTCTTTAAGAGTGGCCTTATTTAGCTCTCTAAAATCAACACAAATACGCCAATTCCATGTGACTTTCTTCAAGACGACCATTAGAGGAGACACCCATTTACTGTTGGAGATAGGATAGATGAAAGAAGCATTGAGAAGTTTTTGTAACTTGTTTTTACTATATATTTTAGAGTAGGATTCATCCTACTCTGAGGCTGTCTCACAGGTGGAATGGGTGAATCCATGTAGATATGGTGAATACAGGTGTCAGGGGGTATACATTTCATACCAGTGTATTCCCATGCAAATGATCCAAATTGGATTTTAAGGACCTTAAGAAATTTTCCTTGTTGGCTCTCACTTAACCCTACATTTATGTGTAAAACTTTTCCAGGGCTAACTTCACAAGGCACAATATAAGACCCTATGTTCTCTTCAATTGAAAATACACATGGCGTTTCTAAGAATGTTGAGAGAGCCATATTTTCTTGAAACTAATCTCCAAATATATGCTCGAGTTGGGAAAAAGACTACGGGAAATATATACAAGTTGTGGAAGAGACAAACTAGTTTAATACATTCTTAGTAGTTTTCTCCTGAAGTGCCCAGGAATAGTCACTAGGAAATAAGAGATATTAAATATTTTCATCCCAAAAGGGACACTATAACCACCACAAATTTTCAGTTATAGGTTGTCCCGGGGGATATAAAATTAGTCTCTGTGTAGACATCCCATTCAAAATGGTCATTTCCCCATTCCTACATCCTATAAAGGCATTATCAGTGGTTAACCATGGTCTCCCTAATATAATAGGATGTCCTTTAGAAGTATCCCTTGATTCCATGACCATAAAGTTGACAGGGTATTCCCATGAAGCTACTGATACAATAATATCATCCAGGAATCCAACAGGTCTTACCGTGGTATGAGCTACTAGTTCTAGGATTGAAGGGGTAGGTTGAAGAAACTATCCCAACTATAAAAATTCTAAAACTGTGGTGGTCATCATATTAATGGAAGATCCTAAATCGATGAGTGTATTTTCTATGGAGGTATTATTTACAATCACAGTTACTACTGGGGCCCTCGGATTTGTATATTTTTCAATCCAAGATTGGTTTGTCATACACTCAGACATCTCTCCTATAACATGAATTGTGAGGGGGTATTTTTTCTTCTTTCCTAGGCGCTTAATGCATAGTTCCTTTATTACCTTGTTGTAAATTGGTATATCCTTAATAGCCTTTAATAGAGGAATTTTGACACAGATATTCTTTAGTTCATTCATAATGTCATACTCAAGACGAACTACGGGTTTCTCTATTGCTAGTCGTTCCAAAAATGGAGGAATCCTTTGTTACTGAATGGGTTCTTACTGAGGATGGGTATGCACTAGGATATTTGGAATATCCACATCCTACAGAATAAAATCATTCACAACTTCATTTGAATCTTCTTCATCATTCTCTTCACGAATGATGACTGATGACTTGGGTCTGTCATTTACAAGTCTTCCAGATCGTAATTGTATCTCATGTACAGGTATGGTTGAAATAAATTAGGATGGAAGAGTTTGCAACTCAATTCTATTAAGAGCTTGAGTTGGCTTATTATTTGTATTAGGTATCAGTTGTGCAGGTAACAATGTAGGTTGTGGAGGGTTTGTATTTTGGAAGTGATGAGGTTTTTGTGTAATAAGGGGAACTGGAGGCACAAACCCTGGTAAAAATTGTTGGGTATTAGCTGAGTGCTGAGGATATGGATGATTAGGTGCAGAGACAGGTGGTGGTTGGAGGTAGGATTGTCCCCTCCACCCCTGTGGCCATTACTGTTGCTGAGTAAAATGAGGAGGAGGAGGATACAAGGGTGACCACTGCTACCAACTTGTAGTGTTCCAATGTTGAGGCAGTTGGTAAGGCTAGTAATAAGGTGGATGATGTGGTGAAAAATTATGATATGGTGGCGGGTCCCTTGGTTTCCAAGGAGTCCTCCTAGATGTTTCACCAACATCCCCACTTTTGTATATGTCTTGTAACCCTGGTAACGATGGGAAATCGTCACTTGGATGCTCCTCCATACAAATGTGACATAAGGAGATGTTATTTAATGGGAATTCCTATTGAGGATGTTTAGTCTTGCATCTTGGACATAAAATACTCATCACTGCTCATTCCTCATATTTCCTTTTCTTATCTTGTAACACATCTAGGTTGGAACCCATTGCTCCTAAAATATCAATTTTGAAATTTTTCGATTGGTTTCCTATTTCTATCCTTGTAACTCCTCCTAAACTGGGAGTATTTCCTTTTAGATTTATATTATAAGGCTCCTTTTAGATTTCTCCCGACTTTCCCCCTACTCCTAGATTAATTTCTACATATCTCCCCAATTTGTGCAAAAGGTTTATGAGAGATATCGCCAGATTCCATGAGATTGAGGTTTTCTACTAGGTCTTCTGAGATCCCTTTAAGGAAGAGTGTTCGTACTACCTCTTCTCGAAGGTTATTATGTTTAGATTTATGTAATGTATAGATAAATCTTTAGAGATAGTATTCTAAGATCTCATCTTCCAGCTGCTGTATCTTAAATATATCGTTTCGAGAGTCTCTTGGTTTGTAATACTCTTGGTATTTTTGTAAGAATGTAGTTTTCATATCTTCCCAAGCCCTAATACTAGATTCTCCTAATCCCATGAACCATATTAAGGAAGAGCCTTTCAGTGTAGCCGAAAAAAGGTTTTAATTTCTGGGCATCTTGTAGATAGTTAAAACTTCTATAGAGGATGTCAAACTCGAACAAAAATGTGTCTGGACCTTCCTTAATTTTCCCGTAGAAATTAGGTAAGGAGGAAGGAGGGATGTTCTTCATATTTATATCTTATGAAGTGTCTAAAATAGGGAACCCAAAGGTATTCTCAGTTCAGTTTTCTCCTTCTCCTTCATCATTTATAACCTCGTCATTATCTTTATTATGTCCCTGTCACTCCATGTAGGTTTGATTCCTACAGAGTGTGTACCTAGGAGGCTCCTTTCGAGGTGATAATGGACCATCCCAATGTTCTTTTTTGGGGGATATCTTCCTATGATCAACTATGTTTTTATTAGATTCTATAGGAATAGTAGGTGCTACTGTGGAGGTTTCTATATGTGAAATAATTGTATTTGTTGAGCCGCCAAAGAGGGATTGTACCTAGGCAGGATCAATGAAATCAACAAAGTTAGGATTCCATACTAATGAGAAATTTGTATTGTTAGGTTTCTGCACTAGTGGAGGGGTGAGGGTTTCCAAAGGTTGATCCTCTTGAATTTCTTCAACAATGGAATCCTTAGGAATTCCCACCAGGATTTCTTCCCCATCTATGGTTTCTCATATAAAGTGTTTAGGTTTCGAAGTAGAACTACTTCCTTTGTGGGTTCTCCGATAACTTTCTGATGAGTTAGTGGTTGGGGTATTTCGTCCCCCATAAAGGTTAGTAGGGATTTTAATAAGGTTTTGAGAATTAGCACTAATGTATATGCCCTTAGATTCTCTAGGCATGTTCATGAAAAACTAACTAAAAGAGAAGCTACACTACTAATATTACTACTACTAGATTTGGGGGCGCCTGTTATAACATATGTGCAGGTTCTTACCTCTCGTCTTACTGCTCCCTTGCCACCAACCTATTACTAAACTTCATAGAGGAATTCTACTTATTCTACCTTACTGAACAACTCCTCAGCAATGATGCCAAAAATGTTGGGTGTTATAACGTCTTAATTAATTCACCTAATATTTAATTATCGGTCGAGGTTGGTAAACTTAGAGTTGACACAAGTATATGCAAAGGTAGAGGAGTTCTTAGGGTGTTGTGGATATATTTTAACAAATAAAAGATTGAAAGATATTTCAAAATGAAAAACCGAGTCAAACTCCTATAAATTCAACTATGAAGGTCATTAAACCAAAACAGAGTATTAGATTATAGCAGTATCAAGATATACTACTCTACTCTATGGACAATTACTGAAATATAAATATATAAACAATACTATTATATTCTTTATAGTAAATCCTATTAAGTAACTATTCTACTTCTTAAAAATTTCAGAAACTAACTATACAAGGAAGGATTATATTAGAAACCAACTATACATGCAATTAACAAATGTACATAACAGTTCAAACTGAACTATCTAATTCCACTCTCCTTGATTGTTCTGTGGACATGCATTCACTATGATTGGAACTGGAGAAGGAGTAGTGTCAAAATGGATTTCAAAAGAAGTAAAGAAACTGAGTGGAATCAAATCTAACCTCTACAAATATGTGAAAACTAAGGAATGTCCAATAATAGGTGATAGTAAACATGACGATCTATTCTATAAGCAAATGAATTTTAATTAAAAAGATATTATGAAGAACTAATCTTTTAAGAGAGACGATTCTTTTTAAATATTACTTTCATAAATAACCAATTCTTATATGAAACAGATGTAAGGGAAATCTAGCTTATAAACAAGTAAAAGACCTTAATGAAAGAAGCAAGTAGAAAGCTTAATAAAGATAATTTTAATAGGAAGCAAGTAGAAAACTTAATAAATAATGCTTAATTAGGAAAGCAAGTGAAAACTAAATAAATAAAACTTAATAAGAAGCAAGTAGAAAACTTAACAAAGAAAACTTTAAAATCCTATTCTACAAATCTCTTTGGTAACCAGACAGTGAAAGGAACAGGCCCTACTGCTATGATCAATTTACAAGGTTCTAGTATACTTCCCTAGAAATTAACACATCTAACCCTAAATTCCATGTACAAAGAGATAAATCAAACCAAACCAGCAATATAATTACAAAACATTACAATAGTATTGAAGAAAGAAATCAGAAACCAAAAGATACAGAATCACAAAGCATAACTCAAAACATATTCAAGGTGAAAGGAAGTGAAAGATAGGAATAAAACTTAATAAATATTTTAAAAAATCTAAGATATAGTCCTAATGATAAACATAACTATTATCTAACTACCAAAGTAAAAAAGTATTCCAAAATCTAAAGAAACAGAGCTTTAAACATGCTTAAAATGAATTAAGAACACTAAAGGATGAACGACGGGCTGGATAACAGATTGGAATATAGGTATGAATGATAGGCTGAACAAGTTATCTGAATGACAGTATGTATAGAGAAAATAATATAAAATGGCCTAAATGATCTAATTATAAGCTGATCTTGTGCACATGAAAACAAAATTAATAAAGACAGTAAGTAAAACTACTTAGTGATCGAATTCAACAACAAAATAACTTAAGCTAATTCATAATTAGAAGGAAACTAATATCTATTGCATTGTTAAACATATTGAAATATGACCAAATGAATTTATGACAAAACGAAAATGAACAAAACTGAACCTATTGTAATTTTATCCTAATATATCAAAGCAATCTACACTACATACTTGTCAACATAAGACTGAATAGTAAGCTGAAAAGATTGGAAAGGAAATTGAAAGCAAACTAGGTACGTAACCGGTCACTTTTAATCTATGAAATAAGAACTATATTATTGACACAACATTATAATAAAACAAACGCTATAGGAAACAATGAAATGAATGATTACAGTAATTCAATTGCATAAACAAACAGGGAACGAAACTATACTAATTGCAAGGAAAGGGATAATAAAAATACACATAAGAATGAAAACCACTGGTTGATGATGGGCCCTCTCAGCAATCAGGGTGACACTTCCTAAAATCTTACATGAACATGATCATAAACACAGCAAGGATGTAACTTATATTAAAATTTGAAATAGTATTACAGAGTCTCTCTTTGAAATTGATTGACAGAATGTAAAACTAGCTAAACTACGCTCTCATTTGGAGGCGAATATATATAGTGTTTATAGGGATGAGCAGGTTGACCATTTCAGTGGTCAAATGATCCTAAAACATTCAACCATTATTACAAACAAAATGACAGAAGCCAATGCACAGTCATCCTCCTTCTTCCTCGCACGATAGTTCTCCCTTGTGTGTGCTCTAGCGTGAGAATTCCATTTGACGTGGACTAGTGTCATGGTATCGAGCAGAGGAGGAAAGCTGACGAGCCTTCTAGAATGAAGGTCATTCTAGCATCTAGACGTGTGGACACATAATAGTTGCAGATTGTTCTATCCTTTAACGCTTGGGAATCTACTAATGAACATTACGCGGTTTGATTGGCGAGCTGGTGGGTAAGTTGGATGCGCTCTGTGCATATCTAGCATGATGCGTGTCCAGTTGTTGGCTCATCCAAAATATCATAACTTGCAAAAAAATTCATCCATATATCAAACGTGCTCCTAAATAATATCAATTTTAATCAATAAAATCATGAAATAATAATAATAAACTAGAATTTCCATAAATCCAAATATATTCATACTTGAGGCTAAAGGATAGGATGTATGATAGAAATTTGTCAAAAATATACCAAAATGGATGTTAAAAAGTGTAATTTACCAGCCAAAAATGTTGGCAAAAATAATATCAACATTCCCCCAAACTGGAGAAATTCCAAGCCCCACTGAGAAAAACAAAGAGGAGTTAGGAAGAAGGTTGAGCTGTGTTAGCAACTTCCTTCAACATAGAAGATGAAACAGAGAATTTAAACTTCAAATTCTTGGCATGAGATTTTAAAACAACACACCTCTCCTATTGAGACCTATGTGACGAATTGATAGCCTTGTTGAGGTCTTCGACAGCTTTAACTTTCATATGCAAATCCTTACTCTCTTGTTGCAGTTCTGTAATGAACTTGGTGTATTCCTCATTTCGCCTTGTTGACCACACCAACTCTTGAGTTAATTGATCTACTGTTAGTTGGTGAGGAGTGGATGGTTTTGCAGGTTGCTTGGTTTCTGGAGGCATATTCAGTTCATTGGATGATATCTCAAGGTCAATGAAAGAAACTTGGTTTTTAGGACTCATTTCCTTTGTAGATGCAGGGACATTCTCATGAGCAACATCTTTAAGTAATCAGGCTGAGACTGTTGGGGCGCACACCTTAACGGTCCCTAATTTTGGTAACTCCGCGATTTTGTTGTGGAAGTTGTATGACTCAAAATAGTCTGAGGGGTGTCGGGGTTGAGTCAAAGTATTATTTTTGTAATAAACCCATGGTTTAATTCCAGGGTTTAGGGTTCGGGGTGCCCATGGTTTAAGCCCATGGTTTTGTAATAAGTGCGCTATATAAATAGGCACTCTTGTAAATAAGTCAGGTTAGGCTTTTTTGCGTGAGATAAATTGATGTGAAGCTAAGGCTATTTTGTAAGAAAAGGTTAAGTCCCAGCTATGTGCGTGGATGACCTATGCAGCTGTGTGCGCAGAGGGTTTTTGGGTGATTAAGGAAATCTGTAGATGTGTGCGTAGAGGCCTACAGCTGTGTGCGTGGCTTTGAGGACTTGAAGGGATCTGCAGCTGAGTGCGTAGATCAAAACTATGGTTTTTGCAGAAAGTTGAATAAAACACAGTTCTATGGACGTAACCCCTACACTGGGGGTGAACCATGTTATATCTTGTGTCGTGGTTCTGTGTGTTGTTTCTGTTGTGTTCTTTCATGCATTAATATCTATATATCTGATAAGTAAAGATCAATGCTAGATAATAAATTCGCTGAGAATTCCCAGTAAAGGGTTGCGCAAGGCACTGTTTGTTTATCTAACCGCGAAGCTAAATAAGTGAATGTTAAGCTCTGTGATTTATCTTTATAATATGTTTAAAATCTAAAGGTACAGTAATATCCCTCTTCTGCTTGCATAAATCTGGTTCTATGGCACCCCATAGCTGTTTCGGGTGAGACTATAGCCTGTTCGCAGGTTGTTTCCAAAAGGGCCAACACTGTGGGTCTTTTGTTGGTGCGAATTTAAAGGTATAAAACTCGGGTCTGCCCTATAGACCAACAAATTGGTTCCGTTGCCAGTTGAACTCAGTGTCTGCTCAAGAGGGGTTTACGTCATACCTCGAGGGCTATGTTCTGGAGACCCTATGTGAAGGAAATCGGTGATTGGCTTGATGAGACTTATCTGAAATTCGCTGAGCAAGAGAACAAAGATCCGTGTCGTAGTGCAAACGACTTTTTACAAAGGTATGTTTTTTTTGATGTTTGTGAAATTTTCTTTGGTAGTATCCACATAGAGTTGCACCAGTGGTTATCCAGGTTAACAGAGAGAAGGACAAACTTCCAAGAACATCAGTTTCCTGCTTGGACCCCCACTAGAATTAATATATTGAAAAGGGCGAACAACGACATATCCCGCGCTGTTGATTTCTGGACAACGCGAACCCTTGAAGCATTTGTGACAGAGTTCGTCATCGACACGAGTACTTCCTTTAGTGAAGCCGAGCGGCAATTTTTCAAAGGACCAAGGGGTAAGTTTTTGAATTCATTTAGTTTGAGAATTAAAATGCTATTAGCTGAAAAAGGTATATTGCTCATTGAATTAGACTGTTAGATTTTGTATTACTAACATATGTTTGCAAGTGAAAATACCTTCGACGAGCAAAGTGGTTTGCTGTGAAGTGGCAAAAGGTACAAGAGATATTTTGGATCCTATTCCTAGGGTCAGCATACCGAGTATCCCCCTGTAAATCCCGCAGATTCATAACCCGAAGAAACCCCTTCTATTGGAAACCCTCCGGTAACCCCGCATCAAAGACCTATTATCCCTGAGAACCCGTCGCAATTTGAAAGTCACCCTAGCCTGATTATTCCTATCGCAGGTCAGTCTACCCCATTAAGTTCCCCCCCGCCTACTTCTAGTACCCATCCCTCCCCCCCTAGACCTACGATGGCCCATATGCATGACGACATTAAGCTCCCTGTTTTCAAAGGAACTGGATCAGAGGATCCAGAACAGTTCTGGTTTTTATGTGAAGCAGTGTGGACTGCTAAGTCCATTACAGATCAAGATACAAAAAGAGCGCAGCTAGTTACTTCTTTCAGAGACCGTGCTCTGACCTGGTTCATGAAGTTCTGCAGCACTCAGAACCATGCATTTGCTGATATAAAAGTGGCAATGATAAAGCAATTTAAGAAGCCGAAATCCGAGTCGCGGTGTATCACTGAATTGAAAGAGATTCAGCAAAGGCGTGGAGAATCAGTGTGGGACTTTGATCAAACATTCAAAGTTCTTCTAGACAAAGTCAGTTTCCCCATTGGACCTGCGCAACACAAGGAATGGTTTATTGCAGCATTGCTACTGCATATCAGAACTCCACTCATGCAACAGAAGGTTGCTGACCAGCAGGAGGCTCTGGAAATCGCGATGAAGCTTGAAACCGCTCCTGTCAAAGATAACTTTGGTATCGCTCAAATCCAAGCGCAGTTGGTAGCGATGGCCCTGGAGCTTCGTGATATGAAGAAAGGAAAAAACGGTCATGAAGAGGCCTGGTGCACACAATGTCGGACAGAAGGTCACGACAAGGAACAGTGTCCTGTGGTAAGAACTTACCTAAATACTGGTGCGCCAAACCCATTCAACCCTACTATTCTATATTATGAGATTTGTCGGACAACTGGCTAGCATCAACCTGAGAATTGCTATTTGCTACAGAGGTATGTGCAAGTCCCCAAGAACCCTTACTGCAAATTCTGTAAGTCCGTAGGACATAATGAAGATGAGTGTCACAGTTATGACCTCATGAGAGAACGCACATACGATGCCTATCGGGTACAAAATGAGGGACAGAGTAATGATGGCTATGGCTACCGCGGTGGTGGATCAGGTAGAGGTGGTTTTGGAGGTCGTGGTCATGGTGGCATGGCTGGCAGAGGTCATGGTCAGGTGGTGTGTTATAACTGCTACTAGTCTGGACATCTAGCTCGCGACTGTCGGAACCTGACTACGACATGTCGGTATTTCCGAGCAGTGCCCACAGTTGATAGCTAAGATTTAGGAAAGAAATGGTGCCCCTACTCGGAATCTTCAGATGATTTTCGTCGAGCAAAGACCTGCCCAACCATTAATGTTGTTACCAGAAGTGGAGCTACGATGCATATACAGCCTGCCGAGAAACAACCTGACGAGGCTTGGGTTCGTAAGGTCCCCGTGAAAGTCCCCGCCTTTGATATTGAAAGAGAAAAGGAGACATTCATGGAAGCCAAGAAATATTTTGTGGATTCTAGCACAGTAGTAGCACCTGCGCAGCCACATCAGTAGCAGTCGCAGCCGCATGAAGCTTTGACGGATAAAGTAAGTACACTATCCTCCTTTTTACAGAGTTGTCTGAAACTTTTAAGAAATCAGAATGTTTTAAGTGAGTTGCAGAAATTTATTGCTTCCTGCGAACCTCAGCAAGGTTCTGGTCAGGAAAAAGATGTTCATAGAGTCAAAAGAATTGGTAGGTAAATGAGGTTGAATGCTAAGATAGGAGAGTATGAGATGACTGATTTGATCTTGGACTTAGGGTCAGAAGTCAATGTCCTAACCAAGCAGATCTAGGAACAAATGGGAAAACCCACCCTTGATTGGTCCCCTATACAGTTGAGATTAGCCAATCAGTCGAAGATTGTGCCCCTAGGACGATTTCCTAATGTTCCAGTAGATATTGATGGAGTCTGTACTACAACCGACTTTGAAGTTATTGAGATCATTGACGACAACAACCCCTATCCAACCTTGCTAGGTATTGAGTGGGCACTAGAAAACAATGCAATCATTAACCTTAAGAAGAGACAAATGATTTTTGAAGGGAAAGAGTTGCGAGTCATCGTACCACGGGATCCCTCACAAGGAGCAAGATACATAGAACCACTTAGAAACGAAGATCAGGATGTTCTGGAGCACATCTATAACATCATAGCGAAGGAAGAAGATTATATTGACCCCAGTGCCGAAGGTATTATGGATTGGCAGTGTGACAACTCCTGTATGGCGGACTCAGATGATGGTTTAGAGAATTGGAAGAACCGATTGTATGAGCTCCATGGACATAGATGTGCCAGAATTACCAAGTTTCTCAGATGGCTTACAAGAGCCTTACCTATTTTTGATGGTTCGACAGACCCAGAAGAGTTTAGTGCGACATTCTCAAAATAGATATCGGATTCACAGACATGAGAGACTCTGGATTCAGCATTCCGTGCCACCGCAGCAAGATGGAGGGATAACCATAAGAAGTACATTCCTAGTTGGGAAGCTTGTCAGAAATCTCTTCGCCCAAGATTTGTGGCTCAGCTCCAGAAGGTGTGCAGCAGGTTCGATGGGCCGAGTGGACTGCAGGAACACTTGGAGCACTGTTACGAAGCATGGAAACATGTACCTCGATGGGCACATAGGCTTGTACATATTCGTGCACCTGTAGCATAGAACTGGTATACAGAGGTCGGGCCTCGGCATGCTAATAGGTATGGTGACAACGAAATCACCAAGTACCAGCCTGCTGGATCGAAGCTCACAGCTTGGTCGCATAATTTGTCAGGATGTGCTGAAGGTCAATATGGTGTTGATGGTCCTTATTGTGACGTAGCTGCAGACCTGGCTGCGCTGCAGCCCAAAAACCGACTGTTGGAACACTGCCGATTTGGCGGCGCCGATACTTTAATTGCCTTAATTTCCTGTCCTAATGATATCCGTCGAAATCTAGCGCCGTGGAAACAAGATCTCTGTCATATTTGGCACCTTCAATGTACATTTATGGCAGATTTGGTCGATGTATTGTATATGAAGACACCCGGGCACGGGGAAATCGCATTCCGCATTTCCTTGAGTTTCACAATTGAACCCATGTCAGCTGATCGTGAACTCCAGGACTTATTGAGAGAATTTGAACAGACGGGTCTGCAAAACATTTTCGCCCCCCCACTGGAGCCTGCATCCCATGAAGAGACTCTACCAGCACCGACCCTACCAATGCAGACAGGATCTTCCAGGAAATAGTTCAAGCCTGAAGTTCATTCTAAGCGGAACGAAGACAGACATAAACAATCAGGGCAAACATCGGAAGATCCTGGGATGAATCCACCTGGCTCAGTAGAGATCTCACTTGAAGAGGATGAGGACATTGCCCCGCAATGGCCACCATATCTTCGGCCTATTCGAACAGGAGTTAAACCGCCTCGACGGAGTGCTAAGTTCACTATATGCACCCCTTCGCTGCCCCCGGGTGTGCAGCTAGTCGAAACGATGACATGGAAAATAGACCGACTTAAGTATGCCAACCACGACATGAATGATCATGGGAAGTTTCCACAGTTCGCACCAGCCCAATACTTACACTTTGTTAAATATCAAGAGACTGGGGTGACCTTATTGGAAGTAAAACAGTGGGATGCTGGCTTGGATCTAGCTGGTTTGCTGAAGAGGCTCAATGTTCCCCATTTTGATCGCAGCACACAGGTCACCATCGTGGTAAAGCAGCTGCTGGAATTAGTACATGACGGCTACCTATGGATCGGTGATAAGAAAATTCTTATTAATGGTGAGCTCATTCATAGGATCACAGGCTTACCAATGGCAGGGCCTGATCCAGGAACATAATTTCCCTCAAAGCATGAAGATACGAAGCTCGCACAAAGCATGAAGGAGTGCTTTGGCCTGACGAAGGGGAAACGCGGGTATCACACTTCCATGATTCAAGAGCAGAACATTCGCTTCGCAGCTGAGCTCTTAGCATGAAAAATTATGCGGAAATGTAGACCAAATGAAGTGCCTGCCCCGGTCATCAGAATTTCTATCAACTGCGCCGAAGGCTACAGCTACAACTGGGCAGGGTATCTTGCGAAGGAATTTCTTGAAGACGCTCGCAACGCACAGGAGAAAGGTAGGCCCTTCCACTACTCATGGTTGATTGTCCTCATCACACTGGTAGGATGGCAAGAACCTACTGAAGCACAATTTGTTGCTGTACCGACGCACATGCCTGGTGCAGCCAGGTACGCATCACTATGGGTTTCACAGGATAAAACCCACCAACAAATGACAAACTATGTATTTGCCTTTTATATGATGAGTATCTCGTATGAGATTATAAACACCCCACGACTCAGTAATGAGTTGTTCTCTCAGTATGATGGAGCGGTCAATTTTAGGGCCGATATGCACCATATTTTTATCCAGGCTTGTGCAGATAAGAAGCATCAATGGTTTAAGTTGCCATATGTAGTGACTAAAGATGACATCCTCGTGGTAGTACAGCAGTGGCCGGTAGAATGGTTAAAAGAAGCAGGAACAAAACCTAAGATCCCTATCCCTCCTGTCACCGATATGGGCACAGGCCCCAGTCACACACAGCAGCAAAACCCCCCCGAAGACAGTGACGAACAAACTGAGTCGCAGCAGACTGAAAGCAACTAGGGAGGAGATGGTGGAAATGAAGATGAAGAAGAAGAAGAAGAAGACTCGATTAACACTATTTCAAACCCTAATAGGCAGCATAAGCACAAGACACCGAAAGTAGAGGAAGTAAACAAACCACAGTCATGAAAGAAAGCGAAGGCATCAAAGGCTAAGAATATCGATGAAGCGCCCGGCTTGACAAGTGAGGAGCTTGATGAGGCTTTGTCAAAGTCCACTGAATTTCTCACTAAACAATGGTCAGAGTTTGCAGCTGCGCATTTGGATGGCATCACTGACGTAGCAAAGCACATCTTAGAGCTTAAGGACTTAGCAGCAAAATTAGTGACTGGCATTGTAGCCAGCAACACCCCAATAAGTGCGCAGCCAGACCTAAGGCAATGGCCAGCCAGAGATAACAAAGGACAATTGTCAAGTGCAACACTTATATTAACTGATGCAGCATCTCGTGCGGAGATGAGCATGAAGGTTGGAATAGATTACACTAAGATGTCCATGATAGAGCTCCACCTCTGTCAGTCAGCAATTATGAAGGAAATCCAGGCACAAGACCAATATTCGTAGATGCAGTTAGAAAATTCCATAAGTCAGCAGCAAGGCTTCGCAGTGTAGCTAGAGGTAGTAGAGCAAAGAAAGAGGGACGCTGAACGTAAGCAGATTACACTAGTCCGAGTTTTGGATGAGGCATGTCGAAGTCTTCCTGACTTCGACGTATAGCTGGTGGAAGAGCCAGAACAAAGATTAGTCAGGATGAAAGACTACACACAGCAGTCTCGTAGTGAAATTGAGAAGCTCAAAGCAGCACATGAGACTCAGATTGCGGAGCTTCAATTGCGCATCCCCCCGGAAACTCCCCCTGAGGTCAAAGAACAGCGCCGCGCAGACATTCAGGCGTCAGCAGCAAAAATTTCAGATATTATGGGTAGCACAGCAAAGCTGCTCGGAGACAGTGTCGATGCCTAGACCACCCTGCAGGAACATCTAGAAATAGGACAGCTGCAAGAAACCATCAAGCAGCGACAGGTAGAGTTGGATGCCGTAAAAGTGGAAATTAAGACTCTGCCACCTATGGAGAAAATTATCAAAGTAAAGCATAGCAAGGAACTCCAGCAGGAAATTGAGTCATGCAGGGTGAAAGTAACAGAGTTGGAAAACTATATACAACCACTTGTCAGTGAGGCTTTGGAATTAAGTACTGCTGTGGATAGCCAGTTCAAAATTCTGAAGGAATATGATGCATTCGCACAGGAAAAGGCCAGTGAAGTATCATCCGTAGTACTGCAGGAGTTGGTGGAAAAGGAGAAAGCAGCTGACGACATCATGCACAGTCTCAATACTCATTTCACCGTCGTCGCAAAGAAACTTCGTCCGCCAGAAGACCAGCAGAGTGTCACGGGACGGGACACTGGTGAGTCTCAGGGGCCTGTTGGGGCTCACACCTTAACGGTCCCTAATTTTGGTAACTCCACGGTTTTGTTGTGGAAGTTGTATGACTCAAAATAGTCTTGGGGGTGTCGGGGTTGAGTCAAAGTCTTCTTTTTGTAATAAACCCATGGTTTAAGTCTAGGGTTTAGGGTTCGGGGTGCCCATGGTTTTGTAATAAGTGCACTGTATAAATAGGCACTCTTGTAAATAAGTCAGGTTAGGATTTTTTGCGTAAGATGAATTGATGTGAAGCTAAGGCTATTTTGTAAGAAAAGGTTAAGTCCCAGCTGTGTGCATGGATGACCTCTGCAGTAGTGTGCGCAGAGGGTTTTTGGGTGATTAAGGAAATCTGCAGCTGTGTGCGCAGAGGCCTGTAGTTGTGTGCATGGCTTTGACGACTTGAAGGGATCTGCAGCTGAGTGCACAGATCAGAACTGTGGTTTTTGTAGAAAGTTGAATAAAACACAGTTCTATGGACGTAACCCCTACATTGGGGGTGAACCACATTATATCTTGTGTGTTGTTTCTATTGTGTTCTTTCATGCATTAATATCTATATATCTGATAAGTAAAGATCACTGCTAGATAATAAATTCACTGATAATTCCCAATAAAGGGTTGCGTAAGGCACTGTTTGTTTATCTAACCGCGAAGCTAAATAAGTGAATGTTAAGCTCTGTGATTTATCTTTATAATATGTTTAAAAGCTAAAGGTACAGTAATATCCCTCTTCTGCTTGCATAAATCTAGTTCTGCGGCACCCCATAGGTGTTTTGGGTGAGACTGCAGCCTGTTCACAGGTTGTTGCCGAAAGGGCCAACACTGTGGGTGTTTTGTTGGTGCGAAGTTAAAGGTATAAAACCCGGGTCTTCCCTATAGCCCAACAGAGACACTAGCCAATGTATACAGAGGTGAGTCTGGGTTAGGTTTATTTGCTTCGTTCATATTGTCTGGAGGACTGGTCTGAATATCAGGCTGAACCATGGTCTAGATGCTAGGCTGAACCATGGACTGGACAAACATTGTCTTCTGGTCTCTAGTGCGAGGTCATGGTAAGGGTACAAACTTAGAAGATACAGGTTTAAAATGGGTAGAATGGTCATATGGACTCACCTCCTATGTGTCTTTGTTGAGATGGACAATATTGGGGATTTTCTTCTTTAAGGATGGGGTTTGAATGGATTCACAATTATGGAGATGCCGAGGGCGTTTTCAAATGTTGAGATGGAGATTCAAAACTTTAAACACAAAAGTAACCAAGTCTGATTCTGTTCTTTAAGCTAATCTAAGATCAATATCTTAATCAGACAATGGCAATATAAACTACCTTTAGGGTTAATGGTATTTTTCCTAACATAGCTCAAAATTTTCTCCAGGATTCTAAGGAAATAAAAAGGAAAATTGAGAAACTTCTGATCAACAAAATGTGCTAGAAAATGAATATGGCAAGATTTGAATACACTGAAATAACCCTTGCAAGTGATAAGGTGGATGATGAAAGTCAAAGGGTTGATGTATCCTGGCTTAATCCAGTTTCGGTGGAATCCCTTGATTCCTACAACATGTCAGTATTTTGGTTTAAGAGCGAAGTTGTGGAACACCTGCGGAAGAAACCAATGCTTATGCCATCGAGTCCCCTCTCTTGGTAGCTTAGTCGCAAGGGGGATAGAATCCTTAGTGACCAGAAAGGTGAGATGACCAACCCTGGCCATCCTCCCATCAAAACCTATCATGAAAAGCAATGAAATTTCTTCATCATATCCTTGCAGTAGGTGAAGAAATAGGTTCCACCCAACTCAGAAAAAGATCTCTTGATACTCTTAAAATTCTGGTATTTGAAATAAATCTTGATAGCTCTCGGGTTTAAAGTGATTCAACATTGTTTAGACAGATGCAAGGATGCAAAGCTTGCAGAGAGTACAGGGAGATAGTGACTAAAATGAGTTTACAAGGATTATAGTAGGTGAGGGATACATAATAGAAATAAAATCACAAGAGGGTGGTTTAAAACGTGCTCCATTGAATCAATTAAATGATCACTCCAGGACTCAGCATGTTTAAGCGATCATGCCATTATGACAAATATTGAGTTGTGTGCCGTCAAAGGACGCATGCATTAATGAGCTCATAAGGTTTCAATCATTTCAACCATGTCCAAAGTAAAACTTTGGACAGGTTGAACGTATTAATCAATGCAATTTCATAAACCGTATTCACACCCATAATAACTTAAGTTAACATGAGGATCGATCACTTGATGGTTTATACGTGGAACAGGATAAGAGAGTAAGTGTGATGACAATATAATGATGGCTACAAATTTTCTAATGTCATATCACATCTGTATGGGAGGTTTAAGCTAGATCACATTATGTCAAAAATCGTACAAAATCATAGGTTGAAATTAGTCATAATTCTCTTATAAGCATGTATATGTGACTTGATAATCATAGGTATAGCTCAGTTAATTTAACTTTTTTCCCAAAAACAAAATTAGGCTAACACCATAACACACTTAACCATTAGTGCTATAATATCACAGTTTTTATTCAAATGTAATTTGGCATTTCATTCAGACCAGCATTCGACCCTTCATATGGTCCTGCATATGATCCTTCATATAGGTTTTTTCTATAAAAACATGCTTTACTAGATTGGATTGCTGCTAATTATCCTGAAAACATTTGTTATTTGTCAAAGATAAATGAATCTTTATATAAATAGCCAGATAACATAAAGAAAGTATAATCTTCACAACATAATCTTCCTCCCCCAAACCAAAGATATGGTGTGTCCTCAAGCAATCTTAGCCCATGCAAGCATAGCCCCGCTTCCAGCAGGCCTGTTCAGTACCCCTACAGGTTTACTTGCATTTTCCCAGCTTCCTTGTTTTCAGATGTTACTTAGCATTGACCAGCTACCAGCAAGCTTGTTCAGTACCCCAATGAGTTTGCTTCATATAATGATTTTGAGTATATGGAAGTCGGTTGATACTAGAGTGTGCTAAACCTACTAGTCACATAATTCAAATTTAGAACAAAGCTCATAAGTAATTTTTATAATGGCCTTAAATATGTATCATGTCAAAAGATAATAAATTGAAGTTGTTTTTGACCTTTCAGTCTATCTTCTTCATAAAAGGTCAGTAATGTTCCCCACAAGCAGAAATTTCACTTACTTTCGAGTTACCACAAAAATGCTTAAGAGACAAGTTTTGATGACAAGTATAGGATGAATTAGTAGTCCATAGGTGTAAGATGAGAATCCAAAGAACATGATAATTAGAGTAAGTCTTTCAAGCAACTGTTCTATTAAATAAAAAATGTACATGTTTGAATCAAAATACCATATATAAAAGTATAACAAATCATAGAATAAATGGTTAAGGATGATATACAAAGACTTCTTTAATCACACTATAAACTTCAATTTTTATAATAACCATAAAGAAAGAGTTAAGATATATTATGAGTCTTTTAAAGCACTTCCCTTTTCAAATAATACTCCATGATATGCTTATAGAGATAAAGTATTTGTAATCAAAATAGAACACCACTTGTTAGATGATTCGTATTTATTCATAACAAAGCATATATAAAACTCATAAGAATGAGAAAAAGGAAAAAGAGTCTTTCTTCTTTAATTTGACAAAACCACAACAAATGATCATGGGAATGAAATTTCTATATAAATGCAGTTAATTTGTTATAAATGACTCTTACTTATTCGGGCGAACACAAACATATTTACATATATACAAGTAATGACAACCCAAAATCACTTTTAAGGATCAGGAGGTGGAGGAATAATTTCCTCTTCAACCAATTCCATCTCCTTTTGCTGCAAGACATTTTGTACGAAATCCTGTCAAGATATTGGTTGATGGTAAAGTTTAAGTCTGTGTCCATTTACTACAAAGGAAATTTGTGAACCATCAATTATCTTAATTTATACTGACCCATTATCAAAAGCTGTAACTACTTCATATGGACCCATCATATGAGTAGTTAATTTTCCTTTAAAATTTTTGTACCTTGAGTCAAATAGCAATGCCCAATCTCCAGTATTAAATTGTTTTTGCTTAATAAATTTATGATGCCATTTCTTCCGTTGATTCTGTATTAACATTTGGAGTGCATCCTGTCTAATTTCATTATATTTATCAGGGTATGTAATGGACATATTTTTCACAACATCTCCATTCCCGTCAATGGGATGGAACTGGACTAGGACTTCACCTCATGTTCATACATACTACTCATTTTTATGGGAGGACAATTTTGTTCCTCAAATTTATGAAATTTGTGACCACTTCATTGTGTCAATTTATCAAAATATTTTCAAAGTGGATTCCCCCACTTTCTCAAAAAGGGACAAAGCACTAATATACATCATGGGGGAATATTTCTCCTACATTCAGATTTGGGCCAGTAACATAGTGCATCTGCTGCTAATAATAATGCAAGAAATAATGGTGGTTCAAGAGATATCCTTTCACACTATCATTGATAGGGTCTTCCCAAAGCTTGCAACAACTAAGAGGAAGTGTTGGCCCAAGTTTTGACTTAACTTTGGATTCCTCACTTTGCATAATTCCATGCATGCCTCCATTCTTTGCAAGGAAATCAATGAAATGAACCTAGGATATCCACCTAAAAGGATGCATGATCCTATGATATTCTTGGAAAACCATTTTGTGTAGGAACATACGAATATCACCTATGTCCATCAGGAAATTCTTGATGATTCTATCTACAGAGGTGCCAATGATTTCTTAGAGGTAGTGAGGAGGATCCCCAGTCCTTAGGAGAATACTTTTATCTCCCAATATAAAAAGGAGCCTAAAACCTCTGTGTTAGATTACACGAAGCTCAAGTTAATAGTGGAAGAAAATTTAGAGAAGAAAACATCAGAAAAGGAGGCTAAAGAGTCATTAGCCAACTCTTCCTCTAATCATGCTAAGCAATTTAAGGATAATGGTAAGCCTGTTCTTGAAGGTCTTATAAGAACACAACCTTTTTCAAAACTTCAGGCCTTGCACAAATCAATAGAGTTTAAGAAGAGTTTAGAAAAACTCAGCTCATAAGTGTGGGCACAGGTAGCAATTTCTGAGCCACATCCAAAGAGGCAGAAAGACCAAGATTCCACTCCATAGGTACAAGTACAACCAGTAATCCATGATCCTCCACCATAAGTAATCCAAAGGGTAGAATAATCAGTTATACAAGAACAACAAATTCTACAGGTCCAACCAATTCAACAAGTGGATCCACTACCCTCAACCAATGTTGAGGTACATGATATTGAGAGTGACCTTGAAGACTATATTTATCCTTCTATCTATGCATGTCCTGTTACCATTCCCACTAGCATATCATCAGCTATTACAACCAGCCTGGAAACTGGGAATATTTTTAGGACTTTGTTTCTGCAACACACTTTTTTTTGAAATTAATTTATCCCACGTTCTTTTTGCGACCAATGGAACACCCTCACTATTTGGAAACATGCATATTTCTACCCCTCTTTTCACTTCACCTATTTTTCAACATCATCTGAATTGCATGCTACTTATGAACCTATCACATTTGTCCCAACTTCCATCATTTCACCCCCTGCCTATATTATGTCCACACCTTACACTACCATTCCCTATGTTAGTATGAAGATTCCCATTCATGAAACATCCCAATCTGCACCAATAGTTACTATTCCTGAGGGAACCATCTCGACAATAGATGAGATGGCTGATTTTGGTGAGGATGCGCTTGTATCCTTGGGGAAATATTTTTGGAGAAGAAAATAAAAGGCTATGATTAAGAAGGGATCCAAGAGATCTAGAGAAGGGACCTTAAAGCAAGGTTCAGTTCCAAACCAAGTTATTTGGAAGTGGGCCTCCATTGATGTCAAACATGAATCCCTAGAAACAGTAGCTGCTATGGGAGATTTCGCTGGGAAAAAACTTGATTCAGTTTTCCTATTGAATAAAGAAGTGGAGGAAAAGGAGCAGGAATTGCAAAGGTCCAAACATGACCAAGCACAGGTTAATGCACATCATTAGCATGAAATACAAGTCCTGAAGGATGAATATGATGAGAAGTTGAGGAAATTTCAAGAACAAAATGATCATCTCAAGCAACATCTTGAAAAAAGCAGAAGGTTTGAATGATAAGCATGCTCATAAAATTGCCACCCTTGAGAAAGAAATTAGAGACCTGCAACTTGTATCTGTAACTTATTCATTCTCCAAGTTTACAAAAGAAGAATTCAAACAATTGGCCTACATGATTCATGAGGATCTGTATCAGAGGATGGTGATTTTTTTTGAAGGATTCGATGAAATGTAGGAAACCTATAATGCATTTGAGCACCATTTAGACATCCTCCATGATCAAAACAGAAGGAGGAAGGAATCAATAAGGGATTATGATACCCTAGTGGACTAGAAAAAGTATATCAAAGATAGACCTAATGAGTTTCCAGTATTAGACAAGGGTAAACTCAAGAGGATCCATGTGCCAATTGAGACATGTGAGAGTGTTTGTGATTTCGTGGAGTCCATCATTAAGGATGGATAGGTGGCTTGCAAAAGTAGATGGTTTGCTTCAAAAACCTTGCTGGGATTTATGTATTTGCCATTATTGGATCCAATAGATGAATCCATGCCTCTAAAGCTTAAGTTGTAGCAGATCGAAAGTGATTTTTCTAGAGCTAAGGAGCAAATCCAGGAAATTCGTCAGCTTCACCTAGATGAAATCAAGGGATGAATTGAGGTGCCTCTCACCTCACATATGAGGATTGACCTGTTCCTTCGAGAGTTGAAAAATACCAAGAAGAGAGAAATCAGATATCTGATTTATAAAGATGAGTTGCACTTGGAACATGCCCAATATTGTGATATTCAAGATTTGTTGGATGCATTTTCCAAGTGGCAGTATGCCCTTGGAAAATACTAAATGGGATATTTTGTAATCCCACATCTTGGGAATATTTTTCTCCTTTGTAAAAATATTGTAATAATTATTTAAATGGAAGGCTGTCTTCCAAGAGAGGGCTCACGTGATTAATTCTAAGAGGACAATAGGAAAAGGGACAACCATGGACATACGAGGAAAGCTATATAATTTTTGGCAAGATTGTAATTTGTTACAATTTTAATATAAATGTTACAGTTTTTCTTATGTTATGATTCTAGTCATTCATCAAATTTGTTTCATGAATTTTGCTCATTCTTCTACCTTTTTGACAGATTGATTACATGTTGCTTATTTATTACACATGCTAATTTATGTATTGATGTTTCTCTACAATATTAATGTGTTGAATATGAATTGAAATTATTCATATGTCTTTTAAGAAACTATTGAATAATCATTTATCCCAAATGTTGATTTTTCAATTGGTGTTGTCCGACAGAACAATTATGCACATCTAATTACTTTGAATAAAGCATTACAATTTTCATTGTTCAGTTTCATTCAAGGAAGGCTGAAAGAAATAGATATAATGTATACTTGTATATTCCTCGTTACCATTTATTTTTCACAATTATACGTCATAAATGTTCAACTTAAAAATCTTTCACAATCATTGTCTTCATTTTCTCAGATAGTTTAGTCTAATATCCATTTACTTCCGAACTTCCCCAGATATTCCTTGGAGGAAGAGCAGGTCCATTTGGATATGAAACAACCTTGTGCCAGTGGAGGTCTTGTATCCATATGATTTAATCATCCCAAACAACTTCATCATAGAACCATTTCTGCATGTGACCAATTTGAAGCCTTTCTGGTTGTACCATTTCCTTGTGTTGATTGTCTGTAGATTATCCATCAACCTACCAGGATGCAGTCTTTGTCCCTGGGAAAAAACACAAGTTGCCTAAGAATCTTGAGAAGTGGATGCCATGTTGAATACCATATTAATACCTTTATGCAAGCCATTAGGTTATGAAATGTAGTACATGAGGACATGGTGTGCATGCTATTCCCTTATTCCTTTGAAGGGAAGGCTTCCACTTAGTATTTTTCCTTGGAATATAGGACTATCAACTCATGGGATGAGTTCAAGAAGATGTTTCTCCAAAATTTTGGGGATGAAAGTACCCCCGAATATATTGTAATGGATTTATCCTCCTTGAGGATAAAGGGTAAGGAGAGAGTGAAGGATTTTAACTAGAGGTTTTCCTATTTGAAAAATAGGATTCCTACCAATATTATTCCCATGGAAGAATTTTTGGTAGCTTACTACATTAAGGGTTTACCTACTCCAATTACTATGTGGTTCAAGAGGACACAAAAAACTACTGTGCAAGAATTTATTTCAAAATCTATCTTTGTGGAGAAAGACATGTTCTTCCTGAAAGACAATCCATATGTACCTTCAGACCAACCTTCTACATCTAGAAGGAGGCAAGAAAACATCCCCAAACCCACAAAAACCATCGACCCTTATGACATGGAAAACATGAAGAAACTATTGCAAAATATTTCCAATGACATGGTAGATCTCAAGAGAACTAATAATGAAAATCAGGTAATTAATAGAGGTTTGGCAAGGCCACGTTTCAAGAGACCTTACCAGCCTCCCCAGAATGAACCTACTCCAAATCCTGAAGAAACATTGACTTTCGATGATATTTAATCCATTTTTAAAGCCTTAAATTTTGGACCCCAAACTACCCATGATGACTGTAGAGACAATTCACAAGGAGCTACAGATTCTATACCTCCTAATGAATAACAGGATCAACACATGAATACTTCTAATTATTTTTCAGAACTACCCATGGTAGAAGAAGAATATGAATATGAAGCCATATTTGATCTACAACATTCTTATAACACCAAGAGAAAAGGTTAGGAATTGCATAAAACTCCACCATCAACGTCCACTCCAAATGCAGGTAAAACAACAACCCCAAAAGAAAAGGTAATTCATGAAGTTGAATACAATTTGGTAGATGATTTGAAAAATGCCAAAGAAAGTATTTCTTTATTTGAACTTCTTAAAATACCATTTATAAGAGAAAATTTACCTAAAAACATTATTTTGAATAAATCAAGAGAATTTCAAAATAATAATATGAAAATTTGTGCAAATCCTGACAGTCAGAAGTCTAGTATGAAAAGAGTCCCTCCTTTCCTGCTCACTTTTGAAATTTTCAATAGGAACGTCCACAATTGTATGATTGATTCAGGGGATTCAGTGAATGTCATACCAGTATCTGTTTATAGGAAATTCAATACAACATGGGAGCCCTGTCCCACCCAAATAGTTCAATTGGATAGATCTAGAGTTAAGGTGGTAGGTGAGCTAAAGAATGTCCTCCTGACATTATCTGTAGATCCTAGGATTCATCAGATAGTTGACATTGTTGTAGAAGATATCCTTGAGACTTATGGTATGTGGCATAGTTTTTC
This sequence comes from Pseudotsuga menziesii, assembly GCA_001517045.1. NCBI lineage: Eukaryota > Viridiplantae > Streptophyta > Pinopsida > Pinales > Pinaceae > Pseudotsuga > Pseudotsuga menziesii. The sequence continues at coordinate 1,021,095 of LPNX010787311.1, forward strand.
CATTCACTGGTGATATTATTCATAATGTATATAATATTAATACAAATTTTAGGTTAGATTTATCTTCTTGGACTCTGTTTTTTGATTGATCTAAATCCAAGAATGGTGCTGGTGCAGGGTGTGTATTGATTGATCCAAAGGGCACCGAAACAATGATTTATTGTTGAATTGAGTTTGAATGCATGAATAATATCGCTGAATATTAGGCTCTTGTACAAGGACTTAGGAAAGTTATAGATATGGGTGCTCAACTAATTGAATGTTACGGTGATTTTGAGATCATAGTGAAGCAGGTAAGGAACAATATCCATTGCTTATAAGCTCATTTGCTTAATTATTAGAAACTGGTTAGGGACATGACTAAATCCTTTAAGTATTTTAATATTAAATTTGTTCCTATATCACAAAATTTTGATGTAAATATTTTAGCCAACATTGCATCTAGGCTCATTCCCCAACAAGGTATGTCCCCTGACAATTTTTTCGTTGAGCTTATGTACAGACCCTCTATCTTTTGTACATACCCTTTATTACTGATAATGTGAGAAGTTGGAATGTTTTTGATGATGACCTGCAGATTTTAGACATTTTAACAGTCTAGGATACCTTTAAGGATGTAGCCATAGATGAAGCTGAACATGATAAGTCTTTATTTGACCATAATATTCCTTCCAACCTGGTCCCCATTTCAATCATCAACTTAGATAAGTACTATGAATTGCAAGACAAATTTAAAGGCAACCTAATTGTGAGACACATAGTTCTTCCCTCAAATTTAAATCTGTCAACCTTGAAAATGAGTAGAACCCTCAACTTATCAACATAGGAGTTAGTTGTTCCCTAGAGGAAGAAAGGGATTTAGTTAAACTTTGTAAAGAATTTAAATATGTGTTTACATGGGCTTATGATGATTTGAATACCTTTGAATCATCTATCATGCAGCACAACATACCTTTAAATCCTAACATAAAACCCTATCAAAGGAAGTTGAGAAAGATGCTTCCTAGTCTTGAACCATACATTAAAAAAGAACTTGAGAAACTACTAAAGTCAAGAATTATTTTTTCAGTCAGACACACATAGTGGTTCTCCAACTTAGTCCATGTCCGCAAGAAGAGTGGAGAAATCAGGTAGTGTGTGGATTTCCTCAATTTAAATAGAGCATCCAAAAAAGACAATTACCTCATTCCTTCAATGGAATATATTTTATAAAGGGTTGCAGGTGCATAAATGTTCCCTCTATTGGATGGTTTCTCCAATTATAATAAGGTATTGGTAACATCCTTCGATCAACTTAAGACTTATTCCAGAACACCTTGGGGCACATTTCCCTAAAGGAGAATGCATTTTCGACTGATCAACGCCGGTGCAACATTCCAAAGAGATATGGACATAACATTTAGAGGTTTGATGAAAAATTATTTTGTTGTTTATTTGGATGACATAACTATTTATTCAAAAAAGCAACACGATCATCTGTTTGCATTGAGACAAGTTTTTGAGAGATGTAGAAAGTATGGGATTTCTCTGAATCTGAAGAAGTAAATTTTTGTGGTAAGCGAAGGTAAGATTCTGGGTTTTATTGTTGCCAAGTATGGAATGGTAATTGAACTTGAAAGAACAGATGCCATTGCGAAAATTGGACTCCCGATTTTGAATAATTATGTGTAATCTTTTATGGGTAAGATAAACTTTGTTAGGAGTTTTGTACCAAAATTTGCACAGATTGTTAGGCCATTGCAGGATCTAAGGAAAAATGATGTTTTGTTTAAATGGTATGACATGTAGAAGGAAGAATTTTTCAAAACTAGGCCCAGCTATTATGGATTCTCCTGCATTAATATCTCTGAATTTTGATAAGGATTTCATATTATACATGTTTGCCACTGATTTTTTTTATGCTATTGTTTTAACTCAGAAACAACCAGAGGACACAAAGATCCCTATTTCATTTATGAGCTCCACATTCAAAGGAGCTGATTTAAATTATACACATATTGATAAACAAGCCTTCACTATTTATAAATCTGTCAAACATTTTAGGACTTATCTGTTGAAATGCAAAACGAAAGTGATTGTCCCCTATGGATGAGCTATAAGAAATGTGTTGATTCGGAAAGAGTTAGGAGAGAAACAAGCAAATTGGATGATTGTGATTTAGGAATATGATTTAGAGATCAAGCCTTCTAATATTTTCAAATGGAAATGCTTGTGTTTTCTAGCAGACCAATCAAACGACCTAGAGAAACAACAATGGATTCAAGAGAAAGATATGTATATAGGCATAGCTAATGTCATTTCTACTCCATATTTTGCATGGTATGATAATATCAATTTATATCTTACTCATGGGTATTATCTTCCAACCTTAGAATTTAATAAGTGTAAGAATTTAAGGTTAAAGTAAACAACTTACCAATTCATTAATAATGTGCTTTTTGTAGGAGTTATGATGGTGGTTTCCTTAGGTGTTTGGAAAAATCAGAAGCTGGCAATCTTCTATTTGAAGCACATGCAGGACCTGCAAGAGGAAATTTTTCAAGTGAAACAACTGCACATAAGGTTTTCAGAGTTGGTTAAAATTGGCATACATTGTTTAAATATGCACATACCTTTGTCCGAAAGCATGAGTCATACTAGAGATGTGATGGTAAGCTTAAAAAACCATCCTTTCCCTTCCATACTATTACTGTCCAGTTTCCATTTCAGCAATGGGGACTGGATTTTGTTGTCTCTATTACTCCTCCCTCATCTTTGCAGCATAAGTATATCTTGACTGCAACATACTACTTTACTAGGTGGGTAGAGGAAATTCCTCTCAGAGTTTCAAATACAAACTCAGTTATATCTTTTTTAGAAAGTAATATTGTCACCAGGTTTGGAGTGCCTAAGTCTCTCGTATTTGATAATAAATCATTATTTAATTCCATTGATATTACACAATATTCCCTTGAAAAATGGATTGAAGTGAAGTATTCCGCAAACCATTACCCACAAGGAAATGACTTAGCAGAATATTCCAACAAAAGTATGATCAACATGTTAAAGAAAACTGTGGTTACACACCACAAGGACTGGCACACAAATCTCTTCAATTCCCTATGGGAAGATCGAATCACTCCTAAATTTTCCATCAAAAAATCTCCTTACTTCCTTGTTTATTGCAAGGAATATGTTCTACCCTCAAATATCCTCCTTGCATCATTACATATAGCACAATATTTCCACAGGATGATGAATCCTTTCCTCTTCATAACCGAATTGACACATTAGTTAAATTAGAAGAGGAGAGGGAGAAATATAGAAACAAATGATATCAACATCAAAAATTGGTTAAGAGGTGGTTTTATGACAAATATTCGACCAACCAAGACTTTCAGGTTGGGGATCTCGTACTGAAATGGGACAAACCCCACAAAGACAAGAACGATTACATCAAATTTCAACATCTGTGGTTATGTCCATTCACTATTACAAAAAATAAAGACCCTAGTATTGTCCAGTTACAGACATTGGAGGGTTTCCCTGAGCCCTATCTAGTGAACATCCAACTCCTCAAAAAGGACTTTGTTTAAGGTAAGCGTTTGCTTATCTGTACTTAGGTGTGTTTTCTTTGGTTTTTCTTGTTTATTTTTTATTAAGTTTTCTTTTGTTTTATCTTTCTTACAAAACATGGTATTCACACAGTAATTGGATACAGTTGGTGGTTAGTTCATATCCAAAATTTCTAACTGAGAAATTTCATGTTTGATATGTTAGAAAACCTTTACTCGGTTTATATCTGAAATAGTTCCTTCATGTGAACACAATCTAAGATTTATGCCAAATCTTTAAATTGAGTCTTCCCCTCCTGGAATCACTATATTTACTTACCCTCATGATGATGATTGAGTTTTTAGGAGCAGTCTAGTATTCCTGTCAGATGCCTCATTGGTGATTGGTAGTAAATTTTTACAACCTCCTTAACCTTTTCTCTTTTTCAATCTCACCTTGATCACCTTGAAACTGAATGAAACCACCTAAAAAAGTGTAAATTACATGATAGGGGTTCTTATTACAAGCCAGCCTATCATGTTCATAGACATGCTCAGTGAATGACATTACCACTAGACGGTTACCAAGCCAAGGTAATGGATTGCAATTTGGATTTGTAAATAATTTTGTATTTCTTTTGTTTTAAATGGAACTTGTTGTATTCAAGCACAAGCGGTCTTATCACAAGCCATCCTGACCATGTTCATGGGTCCTATTTTGGACTGGAATTACTGATAGGTTGTTACCAAGCCATGGTAATTGCTTTTGGTGTAAAAAATAAAAGACAAGGAGTCTCCTGATCGAGCTAGCTTGTTTAGTTACTAGGTATAATTTGAGTATATCATTGCACCTTGCCAAGGTAGTGGTCTTGTTTCAACTGAGTTGTTTTTTTTCTTAAAAAAAAGGAAAAGAGAAAAAGAAGAAAAGAAGAGAAAATATATATGTGTTCTAGTGTATAATAAATCTGTGTATACATTCACTAATAGATAATCTACATTCAAGGTGATTACTAGTTTGATGGTCTTGAAATAGATCAAGGTTTTCCTAGAGGATTATCATAAAATTCCCTCCTCTGTTTACATATTGCTTACAAGGATACATTATTACTTCTGACCCTGTCACATCTATTGAGTATCTTTATCAATGATTTTGGGGTTGGGAAGATGACAATTATATATATTACTTCTGTTAGATCCAGTTTTATTTTTATGGACCCATTGTTCATTATAAACTTAAATATTTTTCTAACTGACATATATTCTTTGAAATTCTTAAGTTGATTTGTACAGAGATAATTGCTTCGCCCAACGAGTCACTATTTTTTTGCTGACAGCAACAGATCCCATTTTAACTGCTAAAATGGGAATCCCATTTATTCATTATAGCAACCTTGAAGCTCATAATTTTGTTTATGGGTTCGTATCCATGCTCATTGTAAGTACTATGTTTTTTATTTTAACAAACTTGCATCAAAGACTTGTTTTTTTGGGTTTTGCCTATTTGTTTTTTCTCTTCTGCAACTCGTGCTCCACAATCTACAACACAAATTGCAGAAGTACTTTTTTTGGAGGTTTTGACAATTATTCTCGTGCAATCCTCAACTCGCAAATATGGATCACAAGATTTTAAAGTTTCTTTTGTTTTATTGTTTTTGCTTCTCTGTAAGCCACAAACCACAATTGCGAATTGTGGGTATCAGCAAATAATTTTGTGAATATAATCTCATTTTTCAGTTCCACTTTCTGCAACCCACAATGCAGATTGTGGAAAACAGAAACTCAATAAAATAATAAAATTGCAAAAATGCCTCCCCGCAACCCAAAACCCGCAATGTTTTGGATTGCAGATTGTGGAAGTTAACAAATCTATTTATGATTAAAAATTTCATTTGTGTTCCACGACCCGCATTACAGATTGCAGATTATGGAAATAAAGATCAAATTTTGTTGTTAAAGTCTATTTCCACAATTTCTTTTTCTCGCTTCAATCTTGACCATTGATTTATCAAAATCCATGACACAGATCTATTTCTCCGTTAAGGATTGGTTTATTTAAATAATTTTAATTTATTAATTGTTCACCATTTTCACCTACAATTTTTACTACGCTTGAAATTTTTTACTATGTTTTTCTCATTGAGCCCACCAATCCTTTGGTTTTCAAGCTCTCCATGGGTAAGTTTTTCGAATTTCTCAAATTCTCAGCGATTAAATTATGTTATTTTATACCGTGGGTAAATTTTTAATTATGGTCACTAAATTTGTATCAGATTTTACTTCCTAATATGCAAACATGTCCATAAATACAAGATCTAAGACCGCTCTGAATGAGCAGAAGAGTAAGGACCCAAAAACTGGCATCTTCTCTGACACCAGTGGATGAGCGTCAAAAACTCTCTATCTAGATTGGTCCAGAATTTATTCCATTTTTGACAATGATGATTTTTTCGCCATTACCAATGACCAACCAACTTATACCAATATCAGTAAATCCCAGCTCCACTGTATTGCAACCATACCTCTATTTATGCCTTACACAGACTCGGTCAAGTGGGAACTTGACCATGCAAACCCTAAATAATGGTCTTTTGAGGACCATGCTTAGAACCAAATGGCTTCTTTCCACCCTCAGGTTTTTGCAAAAGCATATGCTCTTAAACCACCCCAACAACTAATGAATGCACAATTCCTTGACATGACCATGACCCAGTTTAACTTCCAAGAAATGATAAAATCCTAGATGGATAAACTTGCAGAGGTCATCCCTAAAGCTGATAAATCCTACCCTTCCTAGTTTAGGGATCCATTGTCTTTGCTAGTGACCATGCTTTGCAGGTTGTACAGATTACCCAATTGACTACAGGGAAATCCTTTAAATGGGTGAAAATTCTATCAGTAGTTATGAAGGAATCAATTGAGAAGTATCAAAAGAACATGACATCTAGGAAGCCTTCATTCTATTTATCAGGGTATGTAATGGACATATTTTTCACAACCTCTCCATTCTTGAAAATGGGATAGAACTGGACCAGGAATTCACCTCCTGTTCATATATACTGCTCAATTTTATGGGAGGACAATTTTTTTCCTCAAATTTATGAAATTGGTGACCACTTCATTGGGTCAATTTATCAAAAGGTTTTCAAATTGGATGCCCCTACTTTTTCAAAAAGGGACAAAGCACTAATATCCTCCCCATCATGGGGGATTAGCATGTGGGGGAATATTTCTCCTACTTCCATATTTGGGGCAGCAACAAGGTGCATCTGCTGCCAAGGATAGTGCCAGAAAGAATGGTGCTTCAAGAGATATCCTTTAGAACTGTCATTGATGGGGTCTTCCCAAATCTTGTAACACCTAAGAGGAAGTGTTGGCCCAAGTTTCCACTTAAATTGGGATTCCCCACTCTGCAGAATTCCATGCATGCTGCCATTCTTGGAAGTGAAATCTCTGAAATGAACCTAGAAGAGGTACCTAAAAGGATGAATGATCCTAAGGCATTCTTGGAAAAACATTTTGTGCAGGAACATACGAATATTGCCTATGTCCATCAGGAAATTTGTGATGATTCTATATACAGAGGTGCCAATGATTTCTCATAGGCAGTGAGAAGGATCCCCACTCCTCAGGAGAAGAGTTTTATCTTCCAATATCAAAAGGAGATGAAAACCACTGTGTTACATTACAAGAATCTCAAGTTAACAATGGAAGAAAATTTACAGAAGAAAGCAATAGAAAAGGAGGCTAAAGAGTAATTATCCAGCTCTTCCTCTACTCCTACTGAGCAATCTTAGGATAAGGGTAAGTATGTTCTCAAATGTCCTATAAGAAAACAACCTTCGTTAACACTTGAGGCCCTGCACATATCAACATAGTTCAAGAAGAGTCTAGAAAAACTCAGCTCATAAGTGTAGGCACAGTCAAGAATTGCTGAGCAACATCCAAAGAGGTATAAATTCTAAGAGGGCATTCCACATGTACAAGTACATGCAACAATCCCTAAGCCTCCACCACAAGTAATCCAAAGGGTGGAAAATGAGTTCTACAATAAAAACAAATTTTGTAGGTCCAACCAATTCAATAAGTGTATCCACTGCCCCCAACCAATATTGAGGTACATTTTATTGCGAGTGACCTTAAAGAGGAGATTTCCCCTTCTACCCATGTCTATCCTATTACCATTCCCACTAGCATATCATCAGTTGTTACAACCACCCAACTAGCTGGGAATATTTTTGAGACCTTGTTTCTGCAACAATTTTGTTTTTGTTTTTGTTTTTGTTTTTGAAATTAATTTGTCTGACAATATTTTTGCCACCAATGGAATACCCTCACTATATGAAAACATGCCCATTTATACCCCTCTTTCCACTTCACCTATTTTTTCAGCATCATTTGAATTGCATGTTATTTCCCAACCTATCACATTTGTCCCCACTTCCATCATTTCACCCCTTGCCTCTATTATGTACACACCTTCCACTACCATTTCCTCTCTTAGTATGCAGATCCCCATTTGTGAAAAATTCCCATCATGCACCCATATTTACTATTCCTAAGTGAACCATCTCGACAATAGATGAGATGGCTTATTTTGGTGAGGATGCGGTTGTCTCCTTGGGGAAAAATTTTTGGAGTAGAAAAGAGAAGGTTGTGATTAAGAATGGATCCAAGAGATCCAAAGAAGGGACCTTCAAGCAAGGTTCAATCCCAAACCAATTTATTTGGAAGAGGGCCTCCACTAATGTCAAACAGGAAGCCCTAGAAACAAAAGCTACTATGGGAGATTTCATTGGGGAAAACTTTGATTTAGTTTCCCTGTTGAATAATGAAGGGGAGGAAAAAGAGTAGGAATTACAAAGGTCCAAACAGGACAAAGCACATGCTAATGCACATCATCTGTAGTAACTACAAGGTTTGAAGGATGAATATGATGAGAAGTTGAGGAAACTTCAAGAAGAAAATGATCATCTCATGCAACAACTTGAAAAAGCAGAAGGTTTGAATGATGAGCATACTCATAAAATTTCCATCCTTGAGCAATAGATTAAATACCTCCAACTTGTATCTATCACTTCTTCATTTTCCAAGTTTATAGAAGAATAATTCAAACAACTGGCCTACATGATTCATGAGGATCTGTATCAGAGGATGTTGAGTATTTTTGAATGATTCAATGAAATTCAAGAAACACATAATTAAGTTGAGCACCATTCATACATCCTCCATGATAACTACAGAAGGAGGAAGGAAGCAACAAGGGCTTAGGATACCCTAGTGGACTGGAAAAAGTATATCAAAGAGAGACTTGATGATTTTCCAGTATTGGACAAGGGTAAACTCAAGAGGATCTAGGTGTCAATTGAGACATGGGAGAGTGTCTATGATCTGGTGGATTCCATCATTAAGGATGTAAATGTGGCTTGCAAAAGGAGATGGTTTGCTTCAGAAACCTTGCTGGGTTTTCTGGATCTTCCATTATTGGATCCAATAGATGAAGCCATGCCTCCAAAGCTTAAGCTAGAATAGATTGAAAGTGATTTTTCCAGAGCTAAGGAGAAAATCCATGAAATTAGTTAGCTCCACCTAGATGAAATCAAGGGATGGATTGAGGCGCTTCTCACCTCACAGATGAGGATTGACCTATTCCTCCAAGATTGGGAAAATATCAAGAAGAGAGAAATCATATCCTGATTTGCAAAGCTGAGCCACTTACATGATGGTCAATATATCTCACTTTAGAACATAAGTCTAAGGATGATGCAACCTTGAGCCACTTATAGGATGGTTAATCCTTGTCACTTTAGGACATAAGTCCAAGGATGATGCAATCTTGAACCACTTAGAGTATGGTCAAACCCTCTCATTTTAGGACATAAGTCCAAGGATGATGTAATCTTGTTCCATTTATGGGATGGTCAATCCCTCTCACTTTAGGACATAAGTCCAAGGATGCTACAATCCCGAGCCACTTATGGGATGGTCAAAACCTATCACTTTAAGACATAAGTCCAAAGATGATGCAATCTTGAGATACTTACAGGATGGTAAACCCCTCTCACTTTAGGATATAAGTCCAAGGATGATGCAATACTAAGCCACTTATGGGATGGTCAATCTCTATACTTTAGGACATAAGTCCAAGGATGATGCAATCCTACTGCAACATCATTAGCCTACTCCCCCTTTTTGAGGAGGGTCCACATCATTAATCTCCCCCCTTTCAAGGAGGGTCCACATCATCAACCTACTCCCCCTTTAGAGGAGGGTCCACATCATCAACTTGCTCCCCCTTTTGAGGAGGGTCCACATCATCAACCTGCTCCCCCTTTTGAGGAGGGTCCATATCATCAACCTGATCCCCATTTCGAGGAGATTCCACATAATAATTGTTCCTCCTTACAAGGAAAGTCTATAAAATCATCATCAATGTTCCTCCTTACGAGGAAATTCTTTTCATACTACACCAAGATTGTCATGGAAGTATTCAAACTTTACTCGAGATAGAGGCTTGGTCAATACATCGACAAATTGCTCATCTTCAATCACATACTGAAGCTTTATAGCTCCCTTTTGTACCATACCCCATATATAAAAATATGAGTTTTCTATGTACTTCAACTTGTCATGGAACATTGGGTTCTTCGTCATGTTTATACAACTCTAGCTATCACATAGAATCACCATGGTATCCAGCTCCAGGTCAAATAGACTTGATATCAACTTCTGAAGTCATATGGTTTCACAAATAGCAGAACAAACTACTATATACTCTGCTTCAGCCATGTTGAGAGCAACACTGTACTACTTCCTGCTAAACCATGAGATCATGGCGGATCTCAGAAAATAGCATCCACCTGATGTGCTCTTCCTATCTAAGGTACTTCCAACCCAATCTGCATCTGCATAACCACATAGTTTGTAGTAATGTTCTCCAACATAGTATAGACCAAATTCTATCGTACCTTTTAGATACCTCATCGCATGATTTGCATCTATCAGGTGAACATGTCTAGGTTTAATTAGATACTGACTCAGAGTATTCACAACAAAGCATATATCTGGCCTGATATTCATGAAATACATCAACAACCCAATAATATGTCCTTATTGAGTCACATGTAATAACTCTAATGATTCATTAGATAAAAATTTTAGGCTGGTATCCATGGGCATGGCCATGGCTTTACAATCCAACATATCAAATATTTTTTTTTAAGTATTTCCACAACATACATTCCGTGGTTAAGAAAGATTCCTTCTGGGCTCTTCCTAGAAAAAAATGCATCAATTTAATATCTTTCATCTCAAATTCTTCAGCAAGCTTCTTATTACATTCTACAATCTGTTTCTCATTTCCTATCATAAATAAGTCATCCACATACAATAATAGTATGACAAGTTCTTCATCCATAACCTTAAAGTAAAGGTTAGGGTCGGCTTTACTTTTGGTAAATCCCAAGCTCGTTAACAAGCTATCTATCCTTTCGTACCAAGATCTAGGAGCTTTCTTTAGTCCATACAGAGCCTTCTTCAACTGACATAAGTAAGTCCTTCTATCTTAGACTTCAAATCCTTGTATATTTTCTATGTACACTTCTTCATCAATAACACCATTCAGGAATGTTGTCTTCACATCCATATTGTGTAGAATCCACTTCATCATGAGTGCAAGTGCCATGATGGTTCTAATGGAAGTGGACCTTGTTATTGGAACACTTGTCTCTTCATTGTAAATTCCCTATTTCTAAGAGAATCCTCTAGCCACAAACATTTACTTGTATTTATCAATACTTCCATTAGTTGCAAGCTTTATCTTGTAGATCCACTTGGAATATACCACACTCTTTCCTTCATTTTTGGGAACTATATCCCAAACATAATCATGCATTATTGATTGGTATTCTTCCTCCATTTCTTCTACCGATTCTTTCTTCTATACAACTGTCACGTTCCCATATTTTTGAACATAAAAATGTTGATCATATTACCCAACACATTGGGGGGTCAAAGATGCATTGATTACCTCACCTAGGGAATTTTGTCAAAATATTATTTATGAGGCATTAATTAATTAGCCTAGGAGAATGCTGCTAAATAAACATTATTGAGGCATGTATTTAATTTTTATTTATTTTTAGTATTTGATGTGCAAATAACATGAGGAATTGAGCTTTCCATGTCAGGCACAATTGGCAAGCCAACTTGCCAAGGGAGGATATTAAGAAAGTGGAAACTCTATGAAAAAAGCAGTCAAAGAGAAAAGGGAAAGTGCCCAAAATCTATGACAAAAGATATCATAACAAAAGAAGAAAAGTTTTGGAAAAGGAGGGCATAGTTTCCTTTTGGATACTCAGAAAAATTGTCAGAACAAAAGCATGAAATTTTTGACAAAGGAGGGTGCAGTTTATTTTTGGAGACTCACTCTCAAAAGTAGGGAAAAACGTAAAAGTTGTAAGGGATAAAAGTAGCAACTCTTTGACTAAGGAGGGATAATTTATAATTCATATGGATGACTTGGACAAAAAACATCTCCACATGGCTCCTACATTCCAATTTTCTCAAGGAAGGCCCATGACTTGGCTAGGGTTAGGGATTTAGGTGTTGACTTGCTCTCACAAGTCACATATTTCTCTACTTGCTAAACATGTCACCCAAAGTTTTATTAAATAACAATTCAATATCATTCACATAGTTTGGATTGATGTGTTTATTGATCTATGCTTATGTGAGCATGCCTTTCTGAGTGATGTTCCTCAAACACTTGGGAGATGGGCCCCAAACCTTCCCTTCCCCACTCCTTCACTCGTATTATATTCTTTTTGAAGGTATGGAGAACTTTAGGTTAAGAAATTTAAGTCCTCTTAGACATATTTTGTAGCCTCCATCATGTTTAGGTTCAACTCTAGTGAATCCCATGCTTCACCTATGCTCTCAGCCCTCCTTTGGTCATGTTCTGGGCCTTCTTCCCACCATTTTGGAGTCTCCTTATATAATGGTTAGTATATAATATGATTTATGATGTATAAAATAATAAAACTCATTTATTTATATTTATCAGGTGGAAATAACTATGTCCCTGAAAGTTTACCTTCTCAGTTTCACATAAATTCTTGTTTTGTCATTGTAATGGGGGAAATCGTTAAATCTGAGTGCAATAAGGAATAAGAAAGGTTGTGGGAATGATTTGAGGGATTTTATATGTTAATTGAAGTGTTATTAATCTATTTTATACTTCATATATAGTAAAAAATTCAATATTCTATGAATTATCTGCTTTATTTGGTTACCTAGCTAGAATGCTAGTTTTAAATGAGTAGTTTTTCCATTTCTGCTATAAACTGAGTTCTGTTCACTAAAATCCAGATATGTAATTTCCCGTGGGTCACTGAAATAAAATTTCCATACATACCTCCATATAAGTTTTTAAGGTTTTAGTTTGTTCTGTACTATCATTTGGGGTCCTCCATTGTGCAGGGTCTCACTAGGCAAAAATTGCCTGAATTTGCCAGTTCTTCCCTAAATCCTCCAGACAACTCCAAATCTGTCAGAAACTCTCCCAAATCATATTTTATGCTGTATTAAGGCCTTATAACATGTCTGTAATTTTCCCCAATCCCATGGTCAGAAGAACGGAAGGAATTTCCCTAGTTTCACGGTTGGGTGACCTAGAAGCGTGGGAGTAGGTTTTCGCATAGAGGAATCTGAAACATGAATGGTCCCTGATATAAATGTGTTAGGGGAAATGAATTCAATATTTTATAATTACTCTTGTTTTCTTCCCACTGCCTACTCCATTGCCTACAAATTTTCCCAGCAAGAAACTTGTATTTTCCTAGTCTGAAGATTGTCTGAGTGGTTTGATTCAAATATTAGAAATTTAATTTAATTTGCAGAATTAGTTAGTGTTCAGATATGCATATCATACTTGGGAAAATTATGGTGGTATCTGATCACTTTCCTCCACCCCTATGGAAAGTAATCTCTTAGTGAAGAAATTTTACAGATCAACAATTCAAGTTGCAACCATGAGGATTGTACCAGTAGTTGAAGATGGTGAATTTGATCAGTTTGTTGAAGAAGAAGAGGTGATGTATGTTAATGATATATTTCAAATTTCAAGAGACCAGGATGGTTACTCTTACCTCTCTAGGAAACTCTTCTAGGTTGCAGCTCGAAAATGCCTGGTAACTTCAATATTTTTAAATGGGTTACTCAATGGATCAAGTCAGATGACCAATAAGACCCCACTCACTCAAGATATGCATAATTCTCAATCAAATAGAAAAGGATTCTAACTATGAATGTTCAGAGGGTTTGTAATAAAGTTGAATAGATGAAGAACTCACTATGCTCGCAAATTCACACATAAGGCGCTCACATATGAATGGCTGATCATAACAAGGAAAAGATACTTGTAATTCCAATTATCCACACAGAGATAGGATGACAGCTATCTTGCATTAAGTAAATAGAATAAACATGAATGAAACATCCAAGCACAAGTACAAAACAAAAATAATATGAGAGTTGAACATGTAATGGCAAAAGAGCTTGTATTAAGCGACAAAGAACATGATAAGCTTGAATACAAAAAGTGTCTATAAGTCTCCGAAGTTGAACCTTTTCTTCTACATTAGTCACAGGATTTATATCCTTTACAAAATTTATTTCAGATCCTGAAAATTGGATCGAATTTACTAAAAATAGACAGTCATAACTATTTGCTAAAAATAGGTCAAGATCCTATGTTTATTTCCAATCTACCTAACTCCAAAATATTCCAACTCCGTGAACTCTTTAATAGCTGTAGTAGACACTGAAGTAGAACTAGAACTTTCCATTTGGAAGACAAGTCACACTTTGTCAGAGTAGGTAGGATATGTGACCTAATTTACCTCGTTGGCACCTTCAAAACTAAAACAAAGCCAAAATATTGGTGCCTTTAATTAATTTCCAACCTTATAAATAATCCACAAGGTGTTTGGATCAACAAAAGTTGGTTTTGTGTGAAACTATGCCTTTCTTCACTGTTCTGCACTTTCGGTGGCTAAGAAAGCAAAACTATGGGCCTGTAAGTTGCTGAAAGATCTATTTTCGGTGGCAAATGAACAATTGCTGTGTTTTCCTAAGCCACCGAAAAGTCTGTTTTAAAATTTTAATCAAAATTTTCATCACACTTTACCCTGATGTTTTAAGGCTTTAGTGCTGACCCTTGGGTGTCTCTACATCCTGCCGAGGGTTTGGGATGGTAGCAGCATAACAGGCTGCCTTTGGGCCAAAAAGGCTCATTGTTAATTCTGCTAGGGTTTCTAGCTTCTAGTGAGCTTGAGACTAAGGGCGAGAATTCCTTGTTTGCAATTTGGACAGCCTGATTTTCCTACAGAGCCTAGTGTTCTCTTTCCTTAACCTGAGATTTCTCTCATCTAGCCTGCTATAATTCCTTTTTATCTCCTGTAGAGATTCATACAATTTAGCATTTCTCTTGGTTAGCCTCCCATTGGTTCTTTTGATTTCCCTCTCCAAGACCTCTAGCTCATACACCTGCCTCAACAGTTGATTGATCTTTTGGGATCTAGGTTTGCTGGATGAAGGCTCTGCCACTGGTTCACCTTTATCCTCCTTTGGTGTGGGTGATGGAAACTCCTCTTGCCCTATTTGAAATTGATATACTAGGTTAGTTCCATGTTCCTCTTCATCATCAGAATCAAAGTAAGATAGGTTGAGGAAATTCCTGTCTCATTCTGAAACCTCCTCCACCTTTTCACTGATATCCAGGTTCCTCTTTTCCTTCTTGGTCTTAGGAGTTGGAGAGGCCTGATCCATTGCAATTGGAGAGATGGCCCTCCTCTTCCTATTACCACTTTTGGGGGTGGAGAATTTTTTTGAAGAAGACTTCCATTTGTCTTCTGGCTGCAATTATGTCTCAAACTCATTCCAAAACAGGAAGTATGTCCAAGCCACATTCTTTCTTTGCAGCAGTTCAAGGATAATTAACTTGATCAAGCCATGATGGGATAGCCTGCCTACAATCTTGGTGGGCTTGGATTTAACTTGATGGGACATCTTAGTCAGGATTTTGTATAGGTAAAAAGGCAAGTTCAAGGGGTTCCTGCCAGTAAAATGGTTCATTAAATTGAAATGGTATATCATTACCCTATTATACCTTCCCTCACAAGTTATGTAGACCAGAATTGCTTTCAATAAGTGCTGCCATTTTTCCTCAAGCCAGGCTGTGGGAATGCTCTTCTTCCATACAATGTTCTTGTGCTCAGGCTTTAGGTAAGACCTAAGTTCTACATTCTTTGTGATTGTGGTTTTGAACCAGCTTTCCCCAGTCCTTGGGAGCTCTGTTACTTATTCTATCAGAGCCTCATCCACTTGGAATTATTCTCTGCCAATCAATGCTTTTGGTCCATCAAAGGAGAGAGAAAAGGCTTCTGCCACTTGCTGATGGGATCCCTGAATATTTTCGCATAACCTATAGCATCCCGAGTATTGAAAAGTTGACATACCTTTGGGTGTTATTCAAGGTAGCCAATATCACCCAGCTCCTTTCTTAGGGCAGGTCCTCCTCCTTTCTTCATTTCCTGGATTGTTCTTTTGTACCTGAAAAATTGAAAATTCAAACCCTGGAGAAGGCAATTATAGTGCTGGATTTTGGGGGATCTTGGCTCAATGAGGACACATGCAAGAAATGTGGAATGAATTAATGAGGGGGTTTTTATTTTTAGGGAGTTGACTGGTAATTGGGATTTTAGCAAGGTGACAGTAAATTATGATGAGACCCATAAGCTAGCCAATGCCATAATCATTCTAACTGGAAACCAATGCTTCATGGTGGTTCGATCATAGACATGGGATAGGTGGAGGGAATAGAGGGTTTGGGCTTTGATAGGTCACTTCAGTTTCATAACGACCCCTCTTACCAACTCATGATTTATTGCAGGTCCTGTATTTTTGATGGTTAATGCCTTGGAGGTGGCACTCTTCATGCTGATGGTTGTTAAGGGTGATGTATGCACCAATCATTTTAACTTTAATGTGCTTTCGATGGATAAGGTAGCCCCGAATTCTATTTTTAAGCTGCCGAAAGCTGGGCTTTTCGGTGGCTAATGAATCGTTGAGATGTTCGCCTAAGCCATTGAAAGTTGAGATTCAAATATTTTATTAGAAAATAGATTCAAAATTGTTCCAAACTTTATTAAACACCTCAATCTTTCACAATGATCCTTGAAAACCTTTAAAAAAGTTTTTTTTTGACCTCCTATCACTACACAATATAAATCTTCTAAGTCTAACTTATTGAGGACTGATTTATTTAGGATATAATAGTTACTTTTGTGAAAATTATGAGTATGAAGACATAATGGTTGAACCACCAATGGCTAATATTAAGAAGTATTTAGAAAATATTATAGATGCAAGTGAAAACTTGCCCCGCCACTACAAAGAGTATCTTACCTCGAGGGAAGAGATTTGTAAATTCATTCCTTTAAAAGACTATTTTTATTTCATATTTGGATTTGAGCACAAGGATGTGGATGATAATTCTTTGAAGAGCAGAAAATTATCCCTAGAGGAACCAAGTTGTTCCAACTATGTGAGTAAGGAAGAAGAAAGAGAATCCAAAAAGGAAGATGCAAAAAAGACATATGTTGGTCTAAGCATTATGATATTGTTTGGGTGTTCTACTAGAAGATATTACAAAAGTGGTAACATGAGTACTATTCTAGAGAGCAAAGTTTCATACAATTTCTTAGAGAATCTAGAGCCACTGACAAACCACCCTTCAAGTGAGAAGGTCATAAACCTTCTAGAGGAAGAAACATGTAGTGCTTATAATGGAAGTATTGATGAGGAAAAAGAAGAAGGGAATTTTGGTCCAAACCATCTGGATGGGGAGGATGAAGAGGAGGATGAGGTCCCAAATACATTCTAAATAATGGAAAAGGGACATGATTCACTTAGTCCTTCAAGTGATCAAGGAAAAGAAAAGATCCATGAGGTGAAGTGCAAATCACCACAAGGTGGTTGCATAGGTGAAGGAGTTGAAGAGGAAGGAACTTCAAGTTTTTGGGTGGGTGTGTTAACCCAAAAAATCCCTCACTTAGCTCTACATGGACTACACCACCCAAGGACACCCATACACAACCCTCATTTTACCCCATTTGAACCCCATACCCTCAAAAAGGCTCAAAAATATGCAAAAGGGCTTAAAATCCCCTAAAAAGAGCCAAAATAGCTCTCATAGGGGCTGAAGCCTCCAAAAAGGGGCTAAATCCCCTCAAAGGAGCCTAAAACCCCAAATAGAGCTAAATATTGAGCGAAAGGGGCTAAAATCCCCAAAAAGGGGCTAAAGCCCTAACCAAGGGCTTAAAACCCTAAAAAATATATAAATAGAAAGGTGGGGGTCACTCTCAATTCATTCCTTCCTTGCATACTGTTATGCTACCTTAGTGAGTGCATTGAGACCATTTTCCTCTCAAGCCATTCACCCTCCCTTTCATCCATCCTCCCATTGAGCCATAGCTCCACCATTCCAAAGAGAGGTGCTCTCCCAAGCTAGGGCATGGTGGCCCAATTCCACCTAAAGGAGGTATAATTTCTATTTTATGGTGTTTATTTTAGTTTTTATAACATATATTTACTTGCAAGTTTATGGCCTAACATGTTCTTGCAGGTCTCCATTGTTGTATGTAGGGTCTTGGAGCCTAACCCATAACCTTGTGTGCATAGGGGTTTTCTTTGTATTTCTGTTCTATTTCATTTCTATTTTGTTTTTCTTGCATAACCACCAGGAACACTACCCTTCCATCTTATATATGGAAGGTAGCCATTCCTGCTCTGTAGTAAGGGAGAAATCCCTGCTACAGAACTAGCAACCATAACAGGTTGATTCCACATGATCCCTGGGTTTTATTTTTGCAAGTTATTTTCATTTGCCTTAGTTTAAATTTATGTCAAATCTAGCTTAGATCTCGGTTTTTCTACATTTCTAGTTATTGCCGATCCTCCTCAAGGCCAATCCGAGCCCATTTGGCCACAGTATAGGTTACTGTAGATCGGATCTGGCTCAGGATCAGAAAAACATCACCTTTCAGAGTAGGTTGCTCTTATCTGGCTGAAACGTGCGACTAGGTCGCTCATTCAGGCCCGACAGGTGCGACTAGGTCGCTCATTTTTCCTTGAAAGGTACAATCCCCTCCCAAAACCCAGCTCGCTTATGTCTACAGGTTCTGAGCAACCCCCTAGCCTATTTTGGGGAAAATTTGGCCACCCCCTCATGACATTTTCCTTGAAAAGAGCGATTTGTCTCTCAGATTTTATTTTTTTAAAATTAAGGACTGTCAGTGCAGCTCAACTGCCCCTGTCCATCAACTCTGTTTCTATTTATGTTCAGTATTTGTTCATTTTATGTGCAACATGTGTAAATCAATGGTAAATGAGATGGTTAATGGATTAATGAACATGATCAAAGCTTGATTAAAAATTACTGTAATTAAAGTCAACATCTTGCCTAGCCCTTCCTCCTCTACCCAGTCATCACCCTTCGGGGTATTTTGGGATAAGACGAAGGGTGAAGCTTGTATAGTAATAGGCACTTCACCTATCATTTTTCAAAGCCACTAAAAATGGGTGACTTGGAAGGTAGAGGGGGTAGTAGGCCCAAGGGGCCTCACGGCGATCAACGTCCTCCCTGTTGACCAACCTTGCACCTGAAGGGTGACCTGTGGATCTACAGATGGGCTTAGTCCCATTGTGTTGAGATCCAAACACTCTTTCCTGGTTGAAGAGAAATATAGGTGCAAGGTAGTCACCTAGTCAGGCTATCATAGTTCAGATTCACAAATGGTACATGTGTAAATCTCTAATTATCATTTACTGCTTTCATTGACAATGTTATGAACTCTGTGGAATATTCATAAACCATTTAAGCAGCCACTAAGTATAACAAAAATACAAAAGACATACACACAAACCATACCATATAAACCAACCCAACTCAGTTCATGACGCTGAGTGAGCCATTAAAATTTATAATTTACACTAAGTCAAACATTTGCAGTCTTTAAGGACATAAGTCCCTTACTGCCTTAACCATGTGAAGTACTTGGGCTCATCCTAGAAACTCATTGTGAGGAGTACCATAGGAACCCCAAAGTAGCTGGCCACTAAGAGGAATTGCCAAGCGAAACGCGCAACGACCCCCGCCAATTGACTAACACTCTTGTGAGGAAAAATCCAAGCGTTGTCTTCTGGTAGTCTTGGTGGCTGAGTGACCACCTGAAGACAATAGGAATCCATTAAAACCAGGGTCCAAAAACCATCACCATATTTCACCATTTTGACATACAAATCAGACATGATTGATCCCTCACGTTCTTCCTCGTGCCTGAGAGGCGACCCACCACAGTTTGGGTCCTTGAACCAACACCATCGAGACTATTCTTAACGACCCTCTAAACCATCAGAAGGCCACACAACCTCTGATTCAAACTCAGAATCATACCAATCTGAGCCAGACTTGCATACTGCACCATCAAGCCCCATGACTGGTGCAAACCCAGATCCATTTTTTGGTGTAGTGATTGGTAGTGGACCCATGTCCACACCCCACACCACCACCAACACCTCTGTTGGTGGCCCTAGCATGGTCATGAAAAGTGTCATAAGCCAGCTACCACCACTCACATTGACCAATCAAGTGGTCCCACCTGTAACACATGGGGGCGGTATGCCTTCCACCCACACTGTCCCACTTAGGATACATGGGGGCAGTGGCCCTTCCACCTAAATTACCCCTCCTACCACACTTGGGGGCACTGGCCCATCCACAATGGTCCCACAAGTACCCCTAGTTATACAGGTGCATCATGTCCCTACAAACCCCACCAACATGGCTGCCCCATATCACATCAACCTTGGGTCAAACCTTCCTTTCATGGCACATCTCAACTTGCCTGACTTGTATCGATTAACAAATGACCCTATCTGCCATCAAAAGTTTTGGCCTCCCATGCCAACCAAAATTCCCTCAAACATTCCCAAGTTTGAAGGGAAGGCAGGGGAGTGCCCCTAAAACCACATCATGACTTTTCACCTATGGTGCTGATCAAACAACATCATAGATGATTCAGTCAGACTTCAACTATTCCAATGCACCCTCACATGGGGTAAGTGGTAGATCGAGCTACCACAAGCCAAGTACCCAGATTTCAACTCCCTAGCTTTCATGTTCCTGCAATATTTCCAACTCCTTGTTAGATACAACGAAGGGGTGGAGATCTTATTATCTTTCCACTAGAATACTGTGACCCACATAACTGACCACATCCATGAGTGGCGGAAACATCGTAGTTTTTGCAAGATCCAACTTGATGACAGGATCTTCCTGGATTGGTTCCTAAAAACCTTGCTACCACCTATAGAAAAGGACGTCGCATCCGAACGTCCCCAATCCGAAGAGGAGGCCATCATGAAATCCCAACAGTTTGATCTGATATATGCATAGTCTAGATACCTTTACACTGTCATTTCAGATGCTCCCCATGCAAGCACCTCCTACCGGGATGCACTAGGGGCATCCCATGCCATAGATGGCATCATAGGTTCTGTCTCCCACCAACCACAACACTGTCCGAAACCACTTGCAATACCACCACAACCAAGAAACACCGCTAGTGTTTCCTACCGAAACCAAACTCTGGACTATGCAAGAATGATGTCCCAGTCCATAGCCACAACTTCTTATGCACAACATGCACCATCGCAGAAGGCCTAGTCATTAGCTTGGCCGACACATCAATACGCGGGACAAATGCCCACATTTGTGGCACTGACACCCACCCAAGTATTCTATGCACCACCGGTGCAAGATGTTCAAGACCCCACCCCTACTCCACCTGCTCCATTGGGACAGGTTTTTGCATAGCAAAACCATCCCAACCAACCAACCCCCAATAACCAACAAGGGCAAGCCAGGAATAAACGACCCCAGAACCAAGGCAACAATAAACTGCAGGGAGGCGGTCAACAACCAAATCCTCCTAATAATTCCGTGGTGAACTAGCCATCCCAAAATCCTCAATGACCAAATGCACCAAGATGCAATGCTACATTGCATACAAACCAACTATGCACACTATGTGAGGTCTACGGGAACTACACATACGAGTGTCCTTTCATGGGTCGCACTAAACATGCCATTAGAAACAAATTTCAACATGCCACCAATACAACAGACCAAGCCCAACCCAACCCAGCACCACCAGGACCTCCTCCTGTGGTGCTCCCAAACCCATTACCATTCCAAGGATTGGTGATAACTACACCCCCTCCCCAACCCAATCCCAATGCTTCAGGGGCACCTCCCATGATAGAAACAACGGTACACCACCTGCTAGCTATGACAACTGAAGAGGTCAATTTACAAACTAGATGAAATTAGTACGGAACCAACACCAAACCCGCTGACACATCAGCGACATCTACATCTAAAACAACCAATGCACCTCTTCAGTTACCCCCTTTCCCACGCCCCCCCATATGTTGGGTTTCCAACAATGCCAAGGTTAGAGCTTCTATTAGCTATAGCATTGTGGATGATTTGGACCAAACACCTACCGCCATGTCCTCTCTTGAGGTACTCAAAACTTGCCTAATGCAGCGAAAATCCTTACTAGCCGCCCTTGGTGCTGTGGAACCCTCTGACTCCAAGTTGACCACATTTGACATGGAGAATGGAGAACCATGGATGCCATCAACCATTTCCTTCCAAATCCTGGTGTCTATCCAAAATTTGGTCATACACCGATGCATAGTGGATGAGGGGGCATCCATGTGCATTATGTCTACCCTAGTCTGCTAGAATCTTGGATCCCCAATTTTGCAACCATCCTCTATAACTCTGTGAGCTTATGATGACCATCCCACTAAAGCCTAAGGAATCCTCCTCCATGTCCCCATCACATTAGCCGAGAAAATAGTACTAATTAACATAGAAGTTGTGAATGCTCAATTGGACTATAACCTTCTCCTCAGAAGAATTTATATGAATGCCATGCGAGCCATAGAATCAACTGTTTTCCATCTCATGATGTTCCCCCACAAAGGGAAAATCGTGACGATTGACCAACTGACTTATCACGATACACAATGGCTAACGTCACCCACCAATGTCATCCCTATGATCAACACCATTGATCCGCAAGGGCTGACCACACCTACCAATGTTATCTTTGCGGTCAACACCATGGTTGACAACATACCAGCCTCTCCATTGTTGAATGTGGGCCTTGGGTTGCTTGTTGATACCACCATGATGGATTCTTTCCCCTTAGTGTCACCACCTCTGACACCAAGTGAGACTGTGGATTTGTGCATGCTCTCATCTAGCACTGCTGCACCCAAACAATAACCACGGCCGTAGCCACAACATTATGTGTAGCCACAACCATAACCTCATCCCCACATACAACTAACAGGGAGTTATCTGGGCTCCTCTCTAGTCCACACAATTCCCTTTCTCTTTCCCCTGCCTAGTGTCATGAGAAAGCCAGTAATGGCCACCTTAAACTTACCAAACTTTACATTGGGAATTCTTGTGTGGTATCTTGATCCACTAGCTCAACCACCAATGCCCCAGGTAGTATTAAACCCCGTGCAACCCATTATGGTCGAATCTCATCCTCCACCTAGCCCGCAAAAACCAACCACCACACCCGCACCTGCACCACCCCACCCAAAAAGGGCCAGTGGAAAAAATGTGAAAGCTACCGTTGAACCTTGACATATCTCACCTTGCACCATCTGCAAAGAACATGACCATCCAACTCAAAACTTCCCTGATATTCCCATAATTTGCGCGCATTTGAATGCCATGGATACAATGAAAAACCTCCCCGTGGTTGAACTTCCAAGCGGGCCAGTAGTGAGAAACAACTCATTAAGAACAAACCATGCTTGCGCCCTCTTTGGTTTGTATGGACACTATTCTCATCACTACCAAGACTTGTCTGTGTTCCAAATGGATTTAGCCAATCTTTGACAACATTCCCTTGAATATGAGATCACCCTGATTGAAGAAGTTCACCCCCACCTCCTTCTTTGGACACCATGTCCAGTTCTACCGAACTTGTTGTCTCCACCATCATTGATGGTCCATCAGACCTGTCTCTTTGTTGATTCTATAATGATGAGGACATACTTGAAGCCTTAACCACCCCGAAATATCCATGGGATGACATGCACCATCGCTCATTCTTCCTCCCCGAAGAACTTGTATCGCAGTCTGACCATTTTTCCTTGGAAACCAAAGATTTCATTCATGGGAAAGTCGACTGGTTTAAAAATCCCATTCTAGCACCAAACACCTTTGAATAAGGGAACATGGCCAACATCTCAACTAATCCCGAGGTTGTTGAAGAAATCATGCTGGGGGCATCCTGCTCCCTAGAGGAAGTCACTGCCTACAAAGCTCTCTTCCAAGAATTCCATGACATCTTTTCCTAGTATTACACTGAAATGCCCAGGTTGGATCCATCCATCATGGAACACCACAGTGACACATGGTCTGATGTGGCCCCCATGCGCCAAAAGCAACGTCCCATCCATCCTTCCAAAGCGGCTGTGGTCAAAGATGAAATAGAGAATCTATGCATAGCTGGCTTCATCTACCCCATTGCGTACACCACTTGGGTTTCTAATCCTTTTCCCATGAATAAAAAATAGGGTACCATCCATGTTTGCAAAAACTTCCATGATCTAGATGGGGCGTGTCCTAAAGACAACTTCCCAACACCCTTCATCGATCAAATTATCGATGCATGCACTAGACATGAGGTCTTTTCCTTCATGGACATATTTTCTTGATATAACCAAATTCAAATCCAGAAACAAGATCATTACAAGACTGCATTCACAACCCCATGGGGCACATTCACTTATCGAGTCATGCCCTTTGGCTTGAAAAATGCTGGAGCCACCTTCCAGTGCACCATGACATATTGTTTCCATGATCTAATCCATATCATATTGGTCTACCTGGACGATCTTACCGCTCGATCACCAAAATGAGCACAACATATGGATGACTTGCGACAAATATTTTTACGTTGCCGCAAGTACAAAATTCGCTTGAATCCCCTAAAGTGCATTTTTTGTGTCCCAGTAGGTTGTCTACTCGGGTTCATTGTATGCCACAAAGGGATAAAGTTAGAGCCTCTCAAAGTTCAGGCTATCCTTGATTTTCCTTCACCAAAAACTTGGCACCAACTACAGATCCTCCAAGGAAAGGCCAACTTCCTTCGCTTCTTTTTACCAAAGTATGCAACAAAAGCCTATGGATTCATTCGCTTGCTCCACACAAAAATTCCCTTTGTTTGGGATCAACAAGCACAAGAATCATTTGATGCACTCAAGCAAGCCCTAGCTTCTGCACCATTACTCTCAGCACCAAACTTCACCCAATACTTCATTCTCTATGTGTTGGCCTCAGACAATTCCATTGCTAGAGTCTTGGTCCAAGAAGACAATGCCCGCCATGAGCACGTGATTTATTACATCAGCCAGAAGCTGACAAGTCCCCCACTACGATATTCACCCAAGGAGAAATTGGCCCTCGCTATCGTCTTCTCGGCTCAGAAGTTGCACCACTACATCATTGCAAACCATACACATGTAGTGGCTGATTCCAACCCAATCAGGCACCTCTTAAGCCATCGCCTTCTACAAGGTCGCGTGGCTAAGTGGGTAGTCATCCTCCAAGAATTCGACTTAGAATTCGTTTCCCCAAAAAGAATAAAGGCACTAGCACTGGCCATGCTCATGACCAATTTACCACCATTAACCATGTCATCACGTCCCAAGGATGACCTCCCTGATGATTTCCTATTCGTCATATCCACGAAAGACCCATGGTATGCAGACACCCTTCTATACTTACAAACACGAAATTTCACAACACACTTAAACCATGAGGATAGGTGATGCATTTGACATCAAGCCATTCACCACCTATTGATTGGAGATGTTCTATATCATTGAGGCATTGATACCATCCTATGTTGTTGCCTCACCCATGACGAGGTTGAGACCATCCTCAACGACTGTCATAGTGGAGCCTGTGGTGGCCACCATTCAGGTCTGGAAACTGCCCAAACAATTTTATGTGCTGGCTACTTCTGGCCTTCCATATTTGCTGATTGCATAGAGGCAGTCAAGCATTGTCACAGATGTCGGCTCTTTACCCCAAAGGAAATAACCCCCCCTACACCATTACACCCCGTAGTCATAGTCGGTCCCTTATGCAAATGGGAAATCGACTTCATGACAATAAACCCTACCTCAGCCAATGGTCATAAATACATCATTATGGTAGTCAATTACTTTGCTAAGTGGGTCGAGGCCATGCCCACATTTGATTGCAAAAGTGAAACAACGTCACGCTTCTTCTTCAACCATGTTATTTCACGATTTGATGTTCCTAAACAATTGGTCTCAGACCATGGTACACACTTTGAAGACATTGTTTGGGCTGAGCTATCAACCATGTTGAAATTTGAACACTAGTACTCATATTCCTACTACCCCTAAGGAAATGGCCAAGTTGAAGCAGTCAACAAAACCATCAAAACAATGCTTCAAAGGATGGTAGGAAACCATAAAACCAACTAGCATCACATGCTATTCTCCGCCCTATGGGCTTATCGCACATCCACAAAAACCACAAATGGTTTCACCCCTTTCCGCCTAGTACATGGCATTGAATCAATACTCCCTATAGAGTGCCAGATCCCATCCCTCCACCTCACAGTAGAACTCGTACCTGATACTTCACCTTTAGAAGAATGACTCCTCCAACTCAGGAAAACCATAGAAGACCATTGAGCTTCCCTCCAAGCCATTGAAGCAGTGAAAACACGGTCAAAGGCCCACTATGAATCCCATATCCACCCTCGCACCTTCAGCAAAGGCGATATGGTTCTAGTCTACAACCAACCCAACGAAAAGTTGGGAAAAGGCAAGTTCGAGTCAATGTGGTATGGCCCATACGTCATCCACCATTGCCTCAGAAAAGGGGCATACACCCTTATTGACTCTGATGGAAAACTCTTGGAGACTCCCCGTAACTGGCTTTACCTCAAGAGGTTTTACGCTTAACATCACTAATGAATTGCTTGATTTTCCTTTTTTTTTTTTCAAACGTTTTTTCCACAAGTCATGGCAGCACCATTAGGTGCTAATCTAAAGTCACCCGAAACCTGTTCGAGACACCTCTCACATCTCTGGGCCCAAATTTTCATATCCTTAATGAGACCACCATCTCATGTTTAATAAGTAATTTTCGGGACCGCTTCCCAGAAGTTACCTACATTTATGAGACATATCACGGTGATACAAGTGTCTTTG
This sequence comes from Pseudotsuga menziesii, assembly GCA_001517045.1. Classification (NCBI taxonomy): domain Eukaryota; kingdom Viridiplantae; phylum Streptophyta; class Pinopsida; order Pinales; family Pinaceae; genus Pseudotsuga; species Pseudotsuga menziesii. The sequence goes on from LPNX010787311.1 coordinate 1,048,040, forward strand.
GACCTGTACTTGTATCACACTTGCCTACCGCCACTCATGCGGGTTCTCGGGCCACCACCTGTAAGGCGCATCATTTTGATTTTTAACACATAGCTGTGTACTTTGTCCACCGCACCTTATGCAGATCTCCATACCATCGTTCGGAAGATGGATCATTTCCTTTGCATGCATTTGGCACTTAACTACCAAAGGAATTGCACTCACATCACATGTAGTCAAGTCCGTCCACCACAAATCACACATGACTCTCCTAACCTATGTTTGAGAGCCACCTCGGTTTGCATGCCTCTGCCGCACCGACTTGTGTGCCTCTTCCGCGATCTATCCTGTGCATGTATTGGTATGTTTAAGAGCCACCTTCTCCATCCATACTGCATAGATGACCTTTGGACCACTATCCACTGTTACAACATGGGGCACCACCTGTGCCACCGCAATCATTTGACCATATCAAAGTTTCTTTTAAGCTCTTTTTTGACTCCTAAAAGAATGAAAAGATGGCCGAGCGCAGCTGCTTCCTTTCGGATTCGTTAAAGTATAGGAAAGGGTGTCTACACCATCTCATTTATCTCCTTTTGTGGACTATGTAGACCATCAAATGAAAAGGACCATCTTGGCATATTCAAGCCAATACCGTTCCCCTCTGCATACTTTTATGCTTTCTCAGGTGGAAGGGCCGAACCTTACAAAAAAGATCACCATGGGTTGTTGTTAAGCTCTTTTACATCCTTCTCAGGAAGAAAATATTGCCGAGCAAAATTGGTTTCGTTCATGCTTGTAAAAGTATTTGAATGACTGTCCAGTCAGTATAGGTTTAACCTTTTCTGGCCTGATTGGACTACCAAAGGTAAAGAAGTCTCTCATCCCCTACAGGATGGGAGAGCTCTCCTATGTATTATTTTATCCTTTTTCGGGCATAGGAGACTACCAATGAAAAAGAGCCTCCACTGGAGTCTTCTTCATGCTTTCATACTCTCTAAAATTGAAAGCACCATCGAGCATTTACTTTCTTGGGCTCACCAAAAATCCACGATATTGTACCACAACGGTGTCTCTAGAAACCACCCCACAGATAACAGTTTGGCAGCATTCCCATTTTGGGTCACCTTTGTTCAAAGTACTCTGCAATGTGTCTTCCTTAGATCCCATCAGTACCAAAAGTATCTACCTCCCCCAAGTATTTCCCATCTGCAGTGACATTCCCGGTATTACAGCTATGATCCCATTCCCATGAGTCAGTTTCATTTGCTACTTGGTCTGCCCTGCTATCATACTCTCAACAAAGGAAATTTGAGTCTACTACACTCCCTCTACCCCTATTCGACTCTTTCCCATCCCCCCCCATTTTAGTGGGCCAGTCCTTAGATTGTCTCACATATTTCGATTATATCCCTCACGCTTCTAGTCAAGGAAACACCATTGACTTGACCAGGGGCAGGTTTCCCTCTATCAACGACAACACACATATTCTAGAAGATAGACCCAGAGGTCCTTGTATCTTGGTTTCATTAATCTCATTGATGAGTTCCTTAGATCACTTGATAGGAGTCCTTAATGCCTCTCAGGATGGTTGTTTCTCATGTGATCGACTCCAGCTACATCATCGCATTGTTGAGATTCATACAGGGTATTGGTCCATGCAATATTTGGTCAAAGACCCCATATGTCACCTGAGTCTAGCACATTGATGAGTCTATTTGAGGGACCTAAATAGGTTTATGTCCCTTATTATTTCTAGGTTGTGTTGGAGACAGTGTTCAGAAGACCCAACAGGGCTTGTATATAGATTTATGATTGATGCAGCATATTTGTACCACAAAGACTCTGACTCTCCATCAATGAGTCCATACAACTATGTACCATTCTAGATCCAACAGGCTATCAATCATGAAGATATAGCATTCCATGAGAATTCCATGGGTACAATGTAGTAGATCTTCAGATCAGTATTGTATTCAGCCTCTCATTGAGGCAACCACTATGTATCATCAGTTGTACATGTTCGACTCTTGTACTATAGAGCATAGATCACATTATTATTTGGACATTGTTACAAGTATGGGAATTCCCACCTCATCCATATACATGTCACACATTATTTGTATCTCACCAATTGATGTGAACCATATTAATACAAAACCAAAAGCCACCATGCCCCAACCCAGGAAGCACCACCTCTTCACAAGAAAATCCTATGATGTCCATCGACCATACGATGAGCTCCTACCCTCACACATTAGGGGGCAATCTGTTAACCCAAAAAATCCCTCACTTAGCTCTACATGGCCTACACCACCCAAAGACACCCATACACGACCCTCATTTGACCCCATTTGACCCCCACACCCTCAAAAAGGCTAAAAAAATATGCAAAAGGGATTAAAATCCCCTAAAAAGAGCCAAAATAGCTCTCATAGGGGCTGAAGCCTCCAAAAAGGGGCTAAAACCCCTCAAAGGAGCCTAAAAACCCCAAAAGAGCTAAATATTGAGTGAAAGGGGCTAAAGCCCTAACCAGGGGCTTAGAACCCTAAAAAGGCTATAAATAGAGGGGTGGGGGTCACTCTCAATTCATTCCTTCCTTGCATACTGTTATGTTGCCCGAGTGAGTGCCTTGAGACCATTTTCCTCTCAAGCCATTCACCCTCCCTCTCATCCATCCTCCCATTGAGCCATAGCTCCACCATTGCAAAGAGAGGTGCTCTCCCAAGCTAGGGCATCGTGACCCATTTCCACCTAAAGGAGGTATAATTTCTGTTTTATGGTGTTTATTTTAGTTTTTCTAACATATCTTTGCTTGTAGGTTGATGGCCTAACATGTTCTTGCACGTCTCCATTGTTGTATGCAGGGTCTTGGAGCTTAACCCATAACCTTGTGTGTAGAGGGGTTTTCTTTGTATTTCTATTCTATTTCATTTCTATTTCATTTTTCTTGCATAACCACCAGAAACCCTACCCTTCCGTCCTATAGACGGAAGGTAGCCATTCTTGCTCTGTAGTAAGGGAGAAATCCCTGCTATAGTGTGATATCCAGATTACTGCTCAAGGTGCTGGATCATGTATGGGTGGTGACACATATTTTGGATCAGATCCAAAATAGGTACACAAATCAGATTTATAGTCACCTCCTAAGCCACATAATGAAGAAGAAAACAAGGTCACACCGCTTAGGTGTGAACTAGAAAATTTGGTGGAGGAGCAGGCCACCAATTATCTGTTTAGGGAGTGGATAAAGTGAAGAAAATGTATGGTGAAGGTTCTTATTTTTTTAGAATCCATGTTATCATACAACCAATTAATCCTTGGGAGGATAAAATGTCTTCACGTGCATCTGAGGACTGCAAGATGAAGGAAAAATGTGAGGGAGATGAAATTACTCCTAGTTTTTTTTGTTGGTGATCACAAAACCATTGCAAAGGAGGATGATGTTGTCAATGGTGATGAGGGAAATTTTGTATCAGATCCAAAATAAGAACATATATCAGATCTGAATACATCATCTGAACTTCCCAATGAAATGGAAGACAAGCCCCCACTAGCCGGGTGTGAACTAGGAAAATTGAAGGAGAAAAATCTGATGCAAAGGGATGGACACATTTCATAATTTTGGACTCTTTTGCAGCATGATGAAGCTGAAATGACAAGGAATGAGAGGCTTTCTGATTTTTTTACATATCACATGTCATTCCAGACTTCAAAGATACCCTCCACTTCACACCATTGAAGTGATTTTGCAGAAAATTCAAAGGCTGACTTGTATGATGAGAACGCGTTTTGTGTTGTGGATCCATGCCAGAAGAAAAGTAGTATTATATTTCAGCTGTTAGAGGAATAAAACTTGGTGGAGGATATTATTTGTGATCCACATCATCTAAGTGGACTACTTAAGGAGGATAGATAAAATTTTATGGCAGGCATGAACAACCTTGCTGACATCAATGCCTTAGTGGAAAGATGTTGTTGGAAAGCTTTTGGAGGAGAGATGGAAGGAGAAGCATTTCTGGAGGAGTGCATAGCACTAAAAGAGGGCATGGCCAAGATGAAGGAGAGATATGTGAACTTACTATCTGATAGAGATCATCTCTTCATGGTGGCTGGGATGTACCACGGTGAACTGAAGAAAAAGGAAGAAGAATCTGAAAGGCTCACTGATAAGTTGGAGATCACCAGTGAATTATTGAAGAGAACACAAATATCCCTTCAAGAGTCCAAGTTGAAGATATTTCAACTTCAAAAGGAGTTGAAGGTGTCACACCTTTCATCCTACACTGAAGGAAATGTTTTGGGTATCATGGAGGAACCTCATGTGGAGGACAACCACGAGGAAGGAGCGGATTTGAAGGTGATTTTGAAAAGCTATGAGGAAGAAAATATTGGCCAAGCATTCATTGAGGTCAAGAGGAAGGATTAAGTTTTCTTCTCTGCTAGAAATAGGGCTGATCACATTCCTTATGTATCAGAAAATAAAATTCCTTATTCATCCATTGATTGGGTGGATAGAGACACCTTTGGAGTGAAGAATGTGGGAGGTGAAGAATTTAATTTCTGCAATATTTTTTTTTGTTGTGACTGACATTGTATTGACATGTGGGAAACCACAAAGATTTAATTTGCAGTCATTGAATACCTTCCATACACATTCACATGAGGTGCATTCTGATTTTTTTGTGCTTGAGGACTGTGTAGACAAGTTTGATGAGAACCAAGCACTTGGTCTTTTCCAGAAAAAAAAACTGGAATTATTTTATGGAAATAATCTCTTCCCAATGGGAGAGTCAGATGAGGATGACTATGGGGAATCCATAAGTTGGGTGGATAAGTATTGCAGAGATATGATTCAAATTTATACCCACACTTCTATTTAAGCCTCATCAAGTGAGAATGAAAATTGGGAGAAGGAATTTTCCTTGTTGGTGCAACAAGAAGAGCCGGAGGCTTTCCTAAGTGTTCATGATGACTTGTGGAATGCACCATCACCCCCCATCATCCACATAGGAACATATTGCTTTCACTTGATGCCATTAAAACACATGTGTATTGGGTGGAATATTACATGTCACACATGGAGTCTTCTTGCAAAAAAATGTCTGCACATGATTAGTGGAAGAAAGATAAGCAGGCAAAATTCCAAGAGAAGTTGTTGAGGAAAGTATCTTGCATAAGGTGGTATTTGTGGAGGAAATACACATAGTTGGATAGATTCTTGCATCTTTTGACCAGTGGTAGAGAGTTGAGCCATTAGAAGTGTTCACATGGATATTTTGGTAGGAGTGTGAGTACCTTCTCAGGTTGGATGAGGGGACACTTATCTTTATTTTTTTCTCTCATTATTGGAGAAAATAGTGATACATCATCTTATTGTGAGAAATTTGAGAATATATGGTTGTGGGAGGATGCCCATAATTGTCTTGGGACATGGGACTCACACCCATTTCATCGCAGCAACATAATTGTGAGATTCAATGCTAATGTGCATCAGGCACATAAGGAAATTTATGTTGGGTGGGGAAACCAAACAGATTTCCAATTTCACATTGACAATTTCCAATTTTTCAGTATAGTGGTATGATTCCCACATCATGAATATCATTTCCTGTGATGATAAATTTTTATGGTGGATACTAATGTTTGGATACTTATAGTTGAGGAAATGGGATCCAGGCATAATTTTGTCTCATAAACAGTGTTGGAAGGAATTCTCTTTGAAGGGAGTGCAATGCAAGCAATGGGATCCTGGAATTGCTTGTTTTTTGAGAAACTTTACATGTTATCTTGATGAAGAAAGTGTTGATGCAATTGTAACTTCAGAATGTATTCACTTGTATTTCTTATGTATTGTAACCCGATGTTTCTTCCGGGATATATTTGTAATGTACTTGAGTCATGTCATGCCCCGAGATTCCTATCGGGAGTTTCTATAATGTAAACAAGTCATGCCAAGTCAAGGTGGGTAACCCTCCTATTGTCTGAGGGTTAAAGTCCCTGCAGTTTTGGGGCACTAGGTTTATTAGACTCACCTAGTGAAGTTGGCCCTAGTTGGGTTTAGTCAAGTTGGGAATTGGTATAAATAGAGAGCTAGCCTCTCTATTTATCACACACTCACTCACACTCAGTTGTAGCGCATAGCTAAGGAAGAGAAAGACACAGGGGCAAGGAAGAAAGAGGTTACTGCTGTCTGGATATCATCTTACTATTTTGGGGTTTCACTTTTGGTGCTGATTCTATCTCTGAGGAAGTTACGGGGTTTCCTCCATTTATGGTTTCCCTGAGGAAAAACACTGTGTTCATTATCTCTTGTGTTTGATTGTTGTGCTTGTTGTTCTCTCAGTTAAAGATCCTAATGTTATGCTAGCTTAATGTTAAAAATCTAACATGGTATCAGAGCTAACTTGAGATGAAGACATTGTGCAGCTACGAGGACTATGGCTTCCTATGTGGATATCTCTCCATATATTTTCAGCAAAAGAAGGGTGGAATATCTCTCCTCCCTAGGGTGCATATTTCTATTGAAACAAAATCCAATTCTGAGGTTTTTTAGTTTTGGACCCGACCCTGCTGCTGGAAATTACAGCTTTTCATAGAAGTGGAATTTTTCAGTGAGCCCAGGCTTGGATTGATCTCCTCTGCAAAATCGAAGTTAGGGATCAAAATCAAAGCATTTGGTTGAACAGAACTCCATAAAATCAAAACCATAATCACTGCCTGAAGCAACACTGCAGGATTTCAGCTCCAAATCTAGATCTGATATCTTGACTTGGTAATATCTAAATATTTTGCATTTCCATTTGAGGTTCTCAGTTAAGATGTCTCATCATACCAAACTTGATGAAAATCTTGAGGGAGCTGATAACTTTCGAGCCTGGAAGTATAGGATCTCCTTGGTCTTGGAAGAAAATGAGTTGGACTCCTATATCAGTGAGGAGGTTCCAGTTCCAGAGGGAGATGAGGCTAAGGCCTTACATAAGAAGAAGTTGGTTATGGAAAAGAGGATTATTGCTGATTCTATCAAGGATCACCTCATACCACAGGTGTCCTCCCTCAAGACGCTAAAGCTATGTTTGATGCCCTAACCAAACTGTTTGAAGGGAAGAACATCAATCAGAAGATGACTCTAAGGAACCAGTTAAAGAATGTAAAGATACAGAATGAGGATACCATCCAGTCATACTTCACAAGGGTCGCCCAGATCAAAGAACAACTGGAAGCAGTAGATGAAGAAGTGGAGAATGCAGAAATTGTGATGACAACCTTGAATGGCCTCCCTAGGTCATGGGATTCTTTCATCCAAGGAATTTGTGCTAGGAAGAAGTTAGTCAAGTTCAGTAGACTGTGGGAAGAATGTTCACAAGAAGAAGCTCGAATAGCAGCTCAAGAAGAAAACATGGGAAGTGAAGATCAAGATCTCATAGTACACTCCAAGAAAGGAAGAAGGGAAAAGCATCATCATGAAGGTAAGCATTCTCATCAGAAAGGTTCATCTAAACTCAGATGTTATACATGCAATGAAATAGGACACTTTGATAGAAATTGTCCCATGAATAAGAATGGATCCAAGAAGAATAGGAACTCCAAAATAATACATCATGCTCACACTGCTGAGTATGATGATCCTCCCAGAAAGAGAGTAAAATAAGAAAGTGAAGACTCTTCAAGTGAAGAAGAATATGTTCTGATCTCTGCTCTCATGGGAACTGTCACTCATGGAAGCAAATATTGGCTTATTGACAGTGGGGCTTCCAACACACATAACAGGTTTTAAGGAATCCTTTGAGAAACTATCCGAACATAATTCACCCCATAAGGTGAAACTTGGGGATGACTACCAATATCCCATAAAAGGTAGTGGTGAATCCTCCTAGAAGCTAGACTCTAGAAAGTATATGAAAATAAAGGATGTCTTGTTTGTACTAAGACTAAAAAAGAATCTTCTATCCATATCAGTACTGGATGCAAAAGGCATGAGGGTTGCATTTGTAGATGGCCAAGTCCTCATGTGGCCAAGAGGAAAGACTATTGACGATGCAATAGTAATTCGAGAACAAGAAGGAGGATTATACAAATTGAAGGGCCATCTAGAATAAGCCTTGGTCCATGACACAGTAGAGCCAAATGAACTTTGGCATAGAAGGCTTGCACATGTGCACTACAGAGCACTACCACTTGCAAGCAAAGCTGTTGAAATTCTTCCAGAAATTCATGCAAAACATGAAGGGGTCTGCAAAGGATGTGTGAAAGAAAAGAACTCAAAGAAGACATTTCCAAGTAGTAAAAGCAAAGAAAAAGGAATCCTAGAAATCATCCACTCTGATGTATGTGGACCAATGTCATCAAGTTCTCTAAGCGGTTATGTATACTATGTTTCTTTTATTGATGATTTCTATAGGAAGACATGGATTTACTTCATGAATAACAAATATGAAGTTTTCAGCAAGTTCAAGGAATTCAAAGCCTTGATCGAGAGCCACATAGAAAACAAGATCAATACCTTTTGATCAGATAATGGTGGAGAATTCACATCAAATGAATTCAAAGACTTATGCAAAGAATCAGGGATTAAGAGGGAGTTATCCACTCCATATAATCCACAACAGAATGGGGTCGCAGAAAGGAATAATAGAACTATCATGGAAGCTGCAAGAGCAATGCTTCATGATCAATATTTTCCCATGCATCTATGGGAAAAGGATGCAAGAACAGTGGTGTATGTATAGAACCGTACTCCACACAGAGTACTCGAGAAGAAGACTCCTGAAGAATTATTCTCCGCAAGAAACCATAAGTCAGCCATCTTAGAATATTTGGCTGTCTAGTGTACATACACATTCTGAAAGAAAAGAGGACAAAGTTAGATCCTTCAGGAAAGAAGGGTATATTCGTGGGATAATATGAAAGCTCGAAGGCTTACAGAATATACTTCCTAGGATTCAAAAGATCAACATAAGGAGGGATGTAATATTTGATGAAGACACAGCTTACAACAAATCCAGAAAGAGACTTGCTAAAGAACTTGAAGAAGCAGAACCACCCAGAATTCATGATACAACCATGAATGAAGAAAATCAAGAAGAAGATCGAGAATTTGAAGAACCACAAAGACCTGTAGATCCACCTCAAGAGAAGAATCCTCACAAGAGGAAACCTACTTGGGTACGAGAAATTATCCAAGGTGTAGAAAGATACGGGGCTCGAGAAGAGAATCATACAGAAAGAAAGAGAACTAGATCCTGCTCCATATATGTAGCTTTACTAGGTGACTTTATCAATGAAGAACCTTCCAATTATGAAGAAGCGGCAGAACGAAAAGAATGGAAGGATTGTATGATCAAAGAGTATCAATCGATCATGAAGAATGATGTTTGGGATGTTGTCCCAAGACCAGAAGGGAAGTCGGTTGTAACTTCCAAATGGATCTACAAGATCAAGCATGCTGCAGATGGTACCATAGAGAAATATAAGGCAAGATTCATGGCTCGAGGTTTCTCACAGAAAGAAGGAATATATTATGAAGAAACCTTTGCACTTGTAGCCAGATACACTTCCATCAGATCAATACTTGCTCTGGATGCAGTGATGAAATGGAAGATACACCAAATGGATGTCAAGACTGCTTTCTTGAATGGTGTAGTGGAAGAGGAAGTGTATGTAGAGCAGCCACTCAGTTTTGAGACACATGATAGGGAGTCTCATGTGTGTGGATTGAAGAAAGCCTTGTATGGTTTGAAACAGGCACCCAGGACATGGTACGATAGAATTGACTACTTTCTATCCAGTTTGGGCTTTACTAAAAGTAAAGCATATTCCAACCTTTACTACAAGGTTGAAGATGGCAACCCAGTGATGCTCCTACTGTATGTAGATGATTTGTTTGTAATAGGTATGGATGGGATGATTTCTAATACAAAGAGAAATCTTGCTTTCGAATTCGAAATGAAGGACTTGGGTATGATGCATTATTTTCTAGGCATGGAGGTGTGGTAGAATGCAGATGGAATCTCCCTTAGACAACGGAAGTATGCAATAGAGATCCTGAAGAGGTTTGGGATGATGGACTACAAGGCCATGACCACACCTATTCCATCGAACCTAAAGCTATTGAGTGATGCTTCATCAGAAGTGGTTGATGCTACGATGTATCATCAGATGATTGAGTCCCTGATGTACCTGACAAACACGAGACCAGATATTTGCTTTGTTGTGAACACCTTGAGCCAGTTCTTGACAAATCCGAGACATGTTCACTTGATTGCTGCAAAGCATATTCTGAGGTACCTGAGGGGTACAATTGATTATGGGCTCAAGTATGAGGTGAATCAAAAAATTAACCTAGAGGGTTATGTTGATTCAGATTGGGTAGGCAGTGCCATCGATAGGAAGAGCAATTTAGGGTGTTGCTTCAGTATGGGATCATGTGTGATCTCTTGGTTTAGCAGGAATAAACCCTGTGTGGCACTGAGTACAGCTGAGGCAGAGTATGTCACAGTTTGTTTAGCTAGTTGTGAGGCAGTATGGCTGCGGAAGTTACTGTCGTATTTATTTGATCTCCAGATGGATGCTAATTGTATACATTATGACAACCGGAGTTGCATGAAGTTGACAGAGAATCCAGTGTTCCATGACAAGTCGAAGCATATCAAGATCAAGTATCACTATATCAGGGATATGGTATAGAGGGGAGTAGTGAAGCTCCAGTATGTTGCAATGGAGGAACATATGGCTGATGTGTTGACAAATCCATTGGCTAGGGTGAAGTTTAAGTACTTTAGGGAGAAGCTTGGCGTTCTACAGATCAAGATTTCCTCTAAGGGGAAATGATGAGACCCAAAGCCATTCTACATGGTGAGAGGAATGGTTCCTTCCATGGTTAGTTGTAAGGGGTGATACATTCTGTCATGGTGAGAGGATTGGTTCCTTCCATGTTAGATATGAGTACTGAGCCAATCTGATGTGACTGTAGGATTGTTTCCTACATGATCAGAAGTAAGGGCTGAATGCCATTCTTGGAATGGAGGCACCTGGTCAGTTACCAGGAAAGATCAGTCTAGGACTGAGGACCATTCTTATATGATTGTTGGATTGGTTCCTACATGATCAGATGTGAGTGCAGAGTCCTTCTGACATGCATGCTGGATTGGTTCCTATAATGTGCAGATGTAAGTGCAGAGCCCTTTCGAACATGTATGTTGGATTGGTTCCTCGCATGTGTCGAATGTAAGTGTAGAGCCTTTTCAAACATGTATGTTGGATTGGTTCCTCACATGTGTCGAATGTAAGTGGAGAGCCTTTCTGACATGAATGATGGATTGGTTCCTCTCATGGTCAGATGTGAGTGCTAGGCATTTTTGATAAGGTTGTGGGATTGGTTCCCACATGGTCAGATGTGAGTGTTGGGCATGCCTTTTTGATATGATTATAGGATTGGTTCCTACATGATCAGATATAAGTGTTGGGTGGGCCATTCTGACTTAGGGTCAGATATAAGAACTGAAGATGACTTGCATGGAGGGTAGGCCTACAACCAGCATGAAAAAGGGTTGGCTCTGTAGAACTTCCTTTGATGAGAAGAATCATGAGATAGAACCCATGACGATCTAGTGATGATGATCCAGTAGAGATGATATAGATCAAGGGATGATCCAGATCCATAGATGATTCTCTAGAGATGATCTAGATCGAGGGATGATCCAAATCCAGTGACGATGATCCAGATCAAGGTGAAGATGACTTAAGATGAAGGTGACTTGAAGATAGATATGACTTGAAGGTGAAGATGGTGAAGACTTGATGATGATCCAGATGATACAGAGAAGAAGACTTGTGCTGATAAATTGTGTCAAGAGAATACCTTCCTAGTTAAGAGGGAGTGTTGATGTAATTATAACTTCAGAATGTATTCACTTGTATTTCTTATGTATTGTAACCCGATGTTTATTTCGAGATGTATTTGTAATGTACTTGAGTCATGTCATGCCCTGAGGTTCCTATAGGGAGTTTCTATAATGTAAACAAGTCATGTCAAGTCAAGGTGGGTAACCATCCTATTGTCTAAGGGTTAAAGTCCCCGTAGTTTTGGGGCACTAGGGTTATTAGACTCACCCAGTGAAGTCAGCCCTATTTGGGTTTAGTCAAGTTGAGAATTAGTATAAATAGAGAGCTAGCCTCTCTATTTATCACACAATCACTCACACTCAGTTTTAGCGCATAGCCGAGGAAAAGAAAGACACTGGGGCAAGGAAGAAAGAGGTTACTGCTTTCAGGAGATCATCTTACTATTTTGGGTTTTCACTTTTGGTGTTGATTCTATCTCTGAGGAAGTTGCGGGGTTTTCTCCATTTATGGTTTTCCCGAGGAAAAAAACTATGTTCATTGTCTCTTGTGTTTGATTAGTGTGCTTGTTTTTCTCTCAGTTAAATATCCTAATGTTATTCTAGCTTAATTTTAAAAATCTAACAGCAAGTCAACTTTGTTTGCCCATGAGTTCATGCTCCAATTCTCCTACACGATGGACAAATTTGCAACACCCTCGAGTGCTTCTTCTTGAGGACAAGAATATCTAGGAGGGGAGGAATGTTATGTCCATATATTTTTGGACATAAAAGTGTTGACCATGCCCAACACATTTGGGGGTCAAAGATGCATTAATTACCTCACCTAGGGAATTTTTTCCAAATATTATTTATGAGGAATTAATTAATTAGACTAGGATAATGTTTCTAAATAAAAATTATTGAGGCATGTATTTAATTTTTATTTATCATTAGTATTTATTGTGCAAATAACATGTGGAATTGAGCTTTCCATGTCAGACACAATTGGCAAGCCAATTTGCCAAGGGAGGAGATTAAGAAAGTGGAAACTCTATGACAAAAGCAGTCAAAGAGAAAAGGGAAAGTGCCCAAAGGCTATGACAAAATATGTCATAACAAAAGGAAGAAAATTTTGGAAATGAGGGAGTAGTTTCCTTTTGGAGGCTTAGAAATGTTGTTAGAGTAAAAGCAAGAAATTTTTGACAAAGGAGGGTGCATTTTCCTTTTGGAGACTCGGTCTCAAAAGCAAGGAAAAGCATAAAAGTTGTAAGGGATAAAAGTAGAAACTACTTGAATAAGGAGGGTGAATTTATAAGTCAAATGGATGACTTGGATATGGAAACATATCCACTTTTCCCCTACATTCCAATTTTCTCAAGGAGGGCCCATGACTTGGCTAGGGTTAGGGATTTAGGTGTTGACTTGCTCTCACAGGTCACCTATTCCCTCTACTTTATAAATAGGTCACCTGGAGTTCTATTAAAGAAAAATTCAAGCTCATTCACATAGCTTGGGTTGATTTTTTTATTGATATATGCTTATCTGAGCATGCCTTTCTGAGTGACATGCCTTAAATACTTGTGAGATGAGCCCCAAACCTTCCCTTCCCCACTCCTTCACTCCTATTCTGTTCTATTTGAAGGTATGGAGCGATTTAAGTTTAGCCATTGAATTCATCTCAGAAATATTTTTCAGCCTCCATCACGTTCAGGTTGAGCTCCAGTGAATCCCATGCTTCACCTACGCTCTTAACCCTCCTCTGATCATGTTTGGGCCTCCTGCCCACCATTTTGGAGTCTCCCTATGTAATGGTCAGTATATAATATGAGTTATGATGTATAGAATAATATAAATATTTTATTTATATTTATAATATCTAAATAAATTTGTCCCTGAAATTTTACCTTCTCAGTTTCACATAAAACTCTTGTTTTGTCATTGTAATGGGGGAAATTGATAAATTTGAGTGCAATAAAGAATAAGAAGGTTGTGGGAATGATTTGAGGGATTTTATATGTTAATTTAAGTTTTAATAATCTATTTTATACTTCATATACATTAAAAAAGTCAATCTGCTGGGAATTATCTGCTTTATTTTGTACCCTAGCTAGAATGCTAGTTTTAAATGACTAGTTTTTCCATTTCTGCTATAAACTGAGTTCTGTCCACTCAAATACAGCTCTGTAAGTTCTTGTGGGTCAGTGAAAGAACCAGGTTCTGATACTATTGCATCTACAACAATTTCCCAAAATTCTAAAATTTTTTGCCCCCCCCTTGTACTTTGAATTAATCAGTTTTCTTCTTGATTTTAGCCTATTGATTTTGGCCTATGGATTTTGAAGCGTCTTTCAGGAATTTTGGTTGCTATCGATCGTAGGGTTTTTTCTCATTTAAATGATCTCAGTGATCCCATCTTGAGCTCCTTTTTCTTGATTTGTAAAATCCTTCAAATTTTTCTTGTATCGGGAGGAATTTCAGTTGACTGTCCCGCCGTTGCGGGTGTTTCTCATATCTTGATTTTATTTTTTGCGCCGCCGTTGCGGGTGATTTTCAAATCCCTATTTTTTTTACTGCCCCGCCATTGCGGGTGATTTTCAAGTCTGGGGTGTCGTTTTGCACCGACTGTTGCGGGGGGTTGATGTTTCTTCTATATTGCGGGCGTTGTTTTTATGCCGCATCAGAGGGGGATGAACATTGCCATCACTGCCATTGCGGATCAGTGGGAATTCTGAAGATTTCATATACCGCCGACCCGTATGTATCGGGGCCCTATAGGGTGTTCTTCTTTCCCCATTGCGGACGACTTTATATTCCTCGCATCCGCCGCTGCGGATGGGGATGGACTCTTGGTCACCCCACCAAGGTATCCGCTGCCGCCCGGCCATGGTTATCGTTCGATCGTTCTAATTTTTGCATTGTGGGTGATGTAGTATGGAGGATGGTCCGCTGTTGCAGAGGGGGCTGAGCTTTAGTCGTCTGACTTAAATTTCATGTCCGCCCCGATTGAGTTGACTCGTCGCACGTGTGGAGTTTTTATATATACGAGGGTGTATGTGTGGATTTTTTATTGTTATTTTTGCACCCGGGCCGTCATAATCCGCTCCGCGCTGTCGACCTCACGATTTTGGTGGAGCTTCGTTCTTGTACCCGTGTCCAGCTGTCGATTGGAAACTCGGTCGTGGTCGCCACAACAGCTTCACATCCATGCCAGGTAGGATCGAACAGCCTTGCCTAGTGCTTTTCAAGGTTTTGACTGGATAATGTTGGTTTTGGTGGGGGGTTACTAGGTTTGGGTCCCCATTGTCTTTTCTGCCTGTGTCTGGATGGTTATTTTTTTT
Organism: Pseudotsuga menziesii; assembly: GCA_001517045.1. Classification (NCBI taxonomy): domain Eukaryota; kingdom Viridiplantae; phylum Streptophyta; class Pinopsida; order Pinales; family Pinaceae; genus Pseudotsuga; species Pseudotsuga menziesii. The sequence continues at coordinate 1,063,179 of LPNX010787311.1, forward strand.
CCCGTGGCTAGGGTTGTCGTAACCGTTTCCCCGGTGGATTGTGCTCGCGTTTATTTTCGCAGGTTGGGTAGTTGTCTGCGGTCAGAAGGGGGGGAGTTTTTGCTTTGTAGAACCTTCGTTTATTTCTCACGGTAGTTTTGTTTTCGCCTTGAACAAGTGGAGGAAGCCAAGGTGCAGGCGGCCATTATGCCGCCTACACCTGGTTTGATGCTAGTAGTGATGGGGTCCGTCAATATTTTAATGGGGTGTTCGCCATAATAGATACCGGGCGGGTCAGTTCTCCTGCGTTTGCCCTTTTCTTGAGCCCTAACTTATGCCTGCGCTGCGCTGTTTGTCGTTTTCCACCACGCGAAACCCTAGGACCACGCCGGTGTTGGTTTTTGACGATTTTGGGGTAGAATGAATGGTGGTACTGGTGGGAGCGCCCTGCGCGAAATGTTGTCATGGGTGCCCGTAGTTTATGGCCACATCGATGTAAATACCATGTTCGCGAGCAGCATAAGCTTTCGACGTTTTTTGCGTTATCCTTACTAAAACCATATCTGAATTCGGAGAGCTGTAGTTGCGCCTTGCATTTGAAAGTTATGCATTTGCATTTCATATCGTTTGATTGGAAAATGGCGAACTGTGAAATAATGTAATTTTGATGCTAGGCCATTTAATGAATATTTCCATTTTTTGATTGTACATAGACAAAGCATGGCGAGATTGTGTGTACATGTGTTGGCCTATTTCTTGTTTACATATTAATATTGAAAAATAGTTTATTGCAGAATATTGCACGACCATTTCAAATCTTTCATCCTGAAGGGCCTAAGCCTAAATCCCATCATAGTTTTGATACATTTGAGAGAGAATAAAACTGTTGCAAAATGTTCGTAAACCTGAAATTGCTTAATATCATAATGTTTTACATTACAGGAACAATCTACAATGTCCAAGAGGCAGAAGAAGAAAGCCCCAGCGGTGGAGGAAGTACCAGCACCAGACATAGAAGCGACAACTAAGTACATCTATGAAGACACTCAATGTGTCACGGGAGTTGAGCCTGAATACAAATGGGGAGAAATATACAGGTTAATATCCCACAGGGAAGTCCCAGACATGGGCCTAGAGGAAGCACCAATTTGTGCAAATATAGCAAAATCGGCCATTATGAAGGTTGCCACCAGGCCTGAGCTGTTTCCATGCCCTGAAGTGATTAGATGGGTTCTACCACATACCAACCACAACTTGATGCTTATGTGTAATGTTGAGGGCTAGGGCTATGCTGCCTTTAGCCCTGGGTATGTGGCCTTAGCTTACCATCTGCCGGAGTCTCAGCTCTTCCTGACAAATAACTGGCTGGACAACCTTAGGATGGATTTTGTAGAAACCATGAAGAGGATGCTCCTGCCAGGGAAGCTATACCGACATAGAGCAACTGAAGAATATGACACAGCCAGTCTCAGGCCTCCTTACAGATTCATATCTTTAATGTTGAATAGGATCTTCAGGAGAGAAAATGGCAAACTATTTAAATTCGAATGGATACCCCTGATGTTCTATGTGGCCACGGAAAGCAGGATCTTCAACTGGGAAAGTATAGTATCAAGCAGCCTCTCCTCTTGTGTGGCTGCAGCTTTGGAAGGAGAAGTCAGGAAGAGATCTGAGTTTTATATGAGCTCAATCCTGATAGATTGCATACTTTGTCACCAGCCTTTCCCTGGCCTCCAGTGTGTATGGGATAAAGAAACAATGACCGTATATGCGGCCTACAAACCCCTAGGTGCTCATCTATATAACAGTCACTACAGATAATTCTGTGAGCAATTCCTCATGCCATTATACAAGCTCATCTTCCGGGGAGAATGTAATTGCATGTCAGAAGACGCTATGCAGGTCATTAGTGAATATGGAGATTACTTTATGACTGAAAATGGTATGTATATCAGGATGTTTGGAGGGTCAAAGCCCCCCTTGTTGCTGCCCAAATATGCTACAGATTATATAATCCACAAGGAGGTAGTTAGACAAGTATACATTGATGGATTTGGTCACTTCTTGTTCCAGTACAAGAAGACTACATATCCTCCTCTTCCATTCAAACTGGGAAATTATAAATTCGCAAATGTAAAACAAGCGCCTGAGTTCATAGAAGAACTAAGGAGGTTCCGCTTTGGTGAAATGAATTTTCGGAGGAATGATACGCATGGCGGAGTAGCAGAACACTGCAAGAAACACAAGGTGACCTATGAATACAGCCACCACTTTGATAGCGATGAATCGGTTTACAGGATGGCTCCAAATATGACAGAGCTCCGCAAGAGATTCAAACCTAAACACTCCACCAAGGGTGGAAAAGTATCTGAGCAAGAGAAGGCTGAACAAGCTAAGGCTGAAGAAGCAGCCAGAAGAATAAGAGAAGAGGCTCAGAGGTTAGAAGAGGAGGCTACAGAATGGACGTGAAAGGGAGAATAAGAAAATAGGAAAGTTGCCCAAGAAGCAGCTGAACGAGCCAATGAAGCAGCCAGAGAAATAGAAGAAGCTGCTAAGCAAGCAGCCGAAGAAGCCCAAAGAAAGCTAGACAAAGAACTACAAGAGCAGGAGGCTGACCAGATAAAGTTGACGCAGCAGCAAGCTCCCGAGGCGTCATCAGGGCTGAGTCAAGGAGATGAAAACCTCGAGATGCAGATCCCTCAAGTACCCACTAACATTGAAGCTACTACCCCTATGATTCAGCTGGTACCTTTCGTACAGGAAAAGGGGGAAGAAGTACCTGATTTCAGTACTGTTTATTATGATAGGGCTACCAAAAGAATCATGAGGAGAACAGAGAAAAAGATAGAAGCAAAAGGAATGACTAGCAAGATGATATTAGATAAAGCTGTGATGGTAGGGACAGACGTAGATCCGAGGTTTACCATAAGAGCCGGGAAGGCAGCCATACATGCTTCAGAAGATAACATAGACCGAATGATGAATGAAATAGAATCTACTAAGAAAACCTCCTCTCAGCTGAAGGACACCCTGAGAAAGGAAAGAGAAGAGAGCAATAAACTCAAAAGGAAATATGATCATGTGCTCAGAGAAATGGAGGCTACAAAGAGTGAAATCCATGCCATCCAGGAAGGAGCACAGGCCAGGGAAACAACTCATAATGCTCTGGAAAGTGCACAGCAAGAAATCCAGGACTTAAAAAATGAAAAGTAACAGTTGAAGGCAAAGATAAAAGACCTGGAAGCGCAGCATTATATTATCTATGAGTCTAATACTGCATATGTTAAAGAATTAAAAGAGCAACTAGAAGCAGCTAAACAACAGCAGGTTGATCTGTAGCCGATCAAAGAACACATCCAGGCCCAGAAAACTAAGATGCTGCACTTGCAAACTGTTCTAGAAGAAGAGAGATGCCAAATTCTCCAGGTTGATAGCCGATTAGAAGAAATCCTGGAGACTGCTTCTTACTTTGTTGATAGGTCACAAGATATCCTCGAAGTGTTGACCACCAGGATGGCAAGGGTAGAGAAAGGAGAAGAATTCCCAGCAGGACTGCCAGACAAAGATAGACAAACCCTTCAGCGAGATTATGACTTGATGGAGTTCGCTATCACTACTACAGAGGACTTCAAGAAAACAGTCCAGAAAACAAAGGGACTGTGCACCGAATTTTTCATGAGAGCCTTAGTCATTTACAACCGGTGTCAAGCAGAAGAGGAGCAAAGGCTACCCGAGTTCCCAAATCATGACTCATTTACAGAAATGTTGCAAAAAAGACAACAAGAGGAAGAGGCCAAAGTACAAGGCATCAAATCCATTGATGAACAAATCCTGAAGATTGAAATAGGCCATACAGCCATTTGTTTACAGCTCCTAGAAGAACAGGTGAGACTAAATGCAACCAGGGTCGAGGCCATCAAGAAAAAGGCTGAAAAGTTTGAGATTAATATCCTATTCTTGGAGCCCAACTCTTTTGAAGATCTCGCTAGGGAAGCTGCAGCGTGGAAGAAATTTCTAGAGAGTCAAGCGGGACCCTCTTAGTGAAAAGTCGGTCATTTTAATGTTGTAAAATATTTGTAAAAGTTTTGGGAAAAGGGGAGGCGTTAGGAAGACCAAGGGTTGGGATGCCCAAAGGTCCCTTTGGGCAGCCCAACTGTTTCTTGCATTTTGTATAAAAGCAGGTGACATAGATAATGAAAGGGCTTTTTCCCAGTAATACTGAAGGACCTATTGTAAGAAGAACTACTTCCTTTTGCAATAAAGATTTTAGTTTGCCTGTTGGAGAAAGATATGTGAATTTTCCAAATGCTAACAAATGGATGGTGGAAAGATGAACTACTTTATTTTTCAGCTTGTGTCCACAATTCGTGAGATCGTTCTAACTTCATGACCTATGTCTTGTTAAATGGTTTCTGATTCATTGTGTGGAAAGTTCACTCAGAGTAATGCTTGTGGCTCATATAACAGTTGGCTATCTGATTGTTAGAATATTTTATTGTTCATGTGTTGTAAACGTAAATATCAGCTATCTGTAATTTGGTTTATTGTACATGGAGAAAATGCATTACTCATTAATAATCATTTTTTTTAGCTCCCCGGGGATAGGTAGTTAGGTGTTTAGATAGTTAGTTCTTTTACTTCATAGTTGCATATGTGGTTTAGATGTTTGAGAACCTAAGACGAGAGGTAAGAACCTGCGTGGCACATTGTGTCATTCCTTACATTTTTATCACCCTGCATGTTTAAGATAGGCATGTGCATGCATACATTAAGTCAAAATACAAATTCCGGTGGACCGGGCCGCAACCGGTAAACCTTTGTAGTTACTTTGACCTACGGTAGCCGGACCGTAAACCGGACGGATTCCCTATTCCAAACAATCAACGGGATAGTTGGGAACTTTGATTGGGGAGAATCCCTTGCTGTTGTCGCCTGTGAATTTCCAGGCCTCAACAATTCTGGCGCTAGAAGGAGGGCCGCCAGTAAAGGCTGGCCGTGGAATTTGTTTTCCCGAGACTATCCTATCAGCAGATGTTTTAAAAGTGCAGCCTAACTCAAAGTTTGAATTTTCTAGTCCTATCCTTGACAGATTGTTTTCCTAGTGTTACTCGTTCACCTTTGCTCATGGCTGGTAATCAACCTAACCCTTTGTCAGCATGGAGGGCTAGGTCACCTCTGAACTTAACTCCTCCTTTGCACAACTTGCCTCAAGCCGTTGACAAGCTTTTTCCTAAGTTTGACCCTGTGAACCACATTGTTGTAGATGATCACCTTCAAAGATTTTACCTAGCGTTAGAGGGGCTAAGGGCTGGAGAGCATGAAGATGTAGTGTGCAGACTTTTTCCTCATACTCTGAAAGGAGCAGCAGCCTCCTGGTACTTTGGGCTACCTGCAAACTCTATTCCTAATTGGGATACCTTTGAGAAGGTTTTCAGGAGTAAATACACAACTCAGAAGACACATGCATCATTAATGAAAGGTCTTGGTTTGTTGAGAAAGGAAAAGAATGAAAAGGTACATAGTTTCACGCAAAGATTTTCATTATACTTAAAAAACTTCTCTCAGGTTGACAAGCCCTCAGATAAAGTCTTAATTGAGTACTATACCTCAGCCCTAGGTCCTGAGTTGGCCATGTTTTCCAAAATGAAAGTCAAGCCAACGTTGGCAGAAACCTATCAAGAGGCTGAGAGAGTAGAGGCTGAAAGTGAGAGTATAGAGGATTATCCTGACTTGCTTGAAGAAAAGACCACTGTAAAAAAATCCTCATTGCTGTCCAAATCTAGAGAAGGCCAACCGCATGATTATAATGAGATGATGAAGGTGCTTCAGAAGCTGTCCAACCGAGTTGTAGAGTTGGAAAAAGAAAGGGATATTCAAAAAACCAATAAGCCTCCCTATCCCAGAAACAAGGATGACAACCAATGGAAAGTTTCCCCTCCTAATTGGGCATCAATCAACCTAACAGAGGTAGGAGGGGATGATTTCTGTACCTTTCACCAACTCCCCCACTCTGAGAAGAAATTTCCTCAATGGATACATTCAATGACACGGGTGATGAATAAGTTGTTGGACCCCGAGTTGACTAGAGATGGTAGCAAAGAGGTAAAAGAGGAACAGACCATAGAAAAGACAGAGGATGATAACATGTTCTCATGGAATGGAGTTTCACTGTTTAACATTGAGGAAAATGCTCCCAAACCTCAGCATGCACTTACATTCAAAAAAAATGAAAACTTGGCCATTAGGAACCATGATAGAATCTCAAAATTTCAAGACTTGCAAAAGGAAATAAAGGTCCAGGCTGATGTGGGGGCTAAAGATGACATATCTAAGGATATCACTGGCAAACGGAAAGCTGAGCTGCTCATTGAATTGGCCAAACAGGTGGAAGATAATGAGGGAAGCAAAGCTGACAAACTGAATGAAGAATTGCCCACAACGAACCAACCTGTGGAGGAAAAGATTGAATTAGTTAAGACAAAGAAAACCAGCGCCCCACCTTTCCTCGTGACTCTTGAGATTTTAAGTCATAAGGTCCATAATTGTTTGGTAGATTCTGGATCGTCCATGAATGTTATGCCTCTGGTAGTTTGCAAAAAACTCAATGGACAGATAAAGCCTACTCTTTGGGATGTCACACAACTTGACAAAACTAGTGTCAAGGTAGTAGGAGAGATGGAGAACGTGATGATTCAGCTGTCTACAAACAAAAGGATATGCCATTACATTGACATCATAGTAGCAGACATTCCTGATGGTTATGGGATGATTCTAAACCGAGACTGGACATCAAGGCTTAATGGGTACTTTGCTTCAGATTGGTCTCACCTGTGGTTACCTCAGAAAGGCAGCCAAAACTTGATTAAGATTTTAAGAGAGCCTTTCATGAAGCATAACATCACTAAACTAGGAGAAGGAAACGAATCTGCTGATTCTGTCCTGGGAAACTATCTTACTGAGCTTAAGCTTGAACACCATCCATCAAAGGCCAGTCCTGTGATGAACACCCAGCCTGAGCTCCTTCAGCTTCCTCAAGCTGAAAGAAATGATTGCAGAATTTTAGATATGGGTTCCATCTCAATAACTGCACAGTTGGACCATGGATAGACAACTCATGTTTAAGTCCAGCCCATTCCTCAACTTTAGTTTCAGTTCTTTTAGGATGGGCCTAAATTTCTGTTTTCTTATGTACATAAATAAATTGCCTTGTTTTCTTGATACTCGATGTTTTTAGTGTTTTAATGCTTGATTTCTTTCATTATTTGCTTTACTGCTGTTTTCTTATAGTTTTCTAGTTTTTCGTTTATTTCGAATAAGAGGCAAACTTTTGGATGTAAGGAGAACGTCAGGGTTCTGTATTAATTTAAATTCTGAGCAAAAGACTGGGCTCTAAAGTATGTCTTCTAGTAATTGTATTCCCAACTGGAAATGATTTCATTCGAAGTCTCACTTAATCCCTGTAAATACCTTAGCAGTGAGAAGGTATGAAATACTATTTGGGGACTCCATCCACTTCACACTTTAATATACCCCAAGGTAGTCACAGTAAAAGACACACGGAAAGGAAGCAGAGTGAAACAGTTTATCATATGCAAATGATCCCATGCCATAAATTAAGAAAGGAGCTAAAAGTTCATAAGAGTCAATACTCCAAAAGGAAGCAAGACATATCAAAGCAAAGCTAAAAAAATATTAAAACATGAAGTACCAAATGGCCACAAGATCCTCTCCGTCCGTGAATTGAAGTATGAAATATATCATTCACACAAAAGGGCACTATGGGATAGAGGATCCTGAATTGAAATTCAGTAAGAAAGGCCTGCAGGAGGAATCATATCAAATGAAATAAAGTTCTAAAGGCACAAAAGTGCAAATAGGCATGGGAATGAGGAACAAAAGGATAATACTATTCACTATCTGTCACAATCCTGTGTTGTCCAAACTATAACCACCAAAGTGCAGATAAAATAAAACTCATCCTTTTGGTCTCCAAAGAGTTATTCAGACCTGAAACACTGCTGGTGTTACCTTTTCCCGAAAAGATAGACTTCTTCTAAGTGATTTAATGCATGAGTTGGATGACTTAGGGATACAAACATCTAAAAGAGTCCGAGTTTATTCAGACAGTCTTAAGCTGGGAAAGAAAATTAATTCAGAGATCTGGGGTTCACCAGGAAGTCGCCAATTGTTGCATCTGCAACAATTTCCCAAAATTCTAAAATTTTTTGGCCCCCCCTTGTACTTTAAATTAATCAGTTTTCTTCTTGATTTTAGCCTATTGATTTTGGCCTATGGATTTTGAAGCGTCTTTCAGGAATTTTGGTTGCTATCGATCGTAGGGTTTTTTCTCATTTAAATGATCTCAGTGATCCCATCTTGAGCTCCTTTTTCTTGATTTGTAAAATCCTTCAAATTTTTCTTGTATCGGGAGGAATTTCAGTTGACTGTCCCGCCGTTGCGGGTGTTTCTCATATCTTGATTTTCTTTTTTGCGCCACCGTTGCGGGTGATTTTCAAATCCATATTGTTTTGATCGCCCCGTCGTTGCGGGTGATTTTCAAGTCTGGGGTGTCGTTTTGCGCCGACTGTTGCGGGGGGTTGATGTTTCTTCTATATTGTGGGCGTTGTTTTTATGCCGCATCGGAGGGGGATGAACATTTCCATCGCCGCCGTTGCGGATCAGTGGGAATTCCGAATATTTCGTATACCATCGACCCGTATGTATCGGGGCCCTGTAGGGTGTTCTTCTTTCCCCGTTGCGGACGACTTTATATTCCTCGCATCCGCCATTGCGGATGGGGCTGGACTCTTGGTCACCCGACCAAGGTATCCGCTGCCGCCCGACCATGGTTATCGTTCGATCGTTCTAATTTTTGTGTTGCGGGTGATGTAGTATGGAGGATGGTCCGCCGTTGCGGAGGGGGCTGAGCTTTAGTTGTCCGACTTAACTTTCATGTCCACCCCGATTGAGTTGACTCGTCGCACGTGTGGAGTTTTTATATATACGGGGGTGTATGTGTGGATTTTTTATTGTTATTTTTGCACCCGGGCCGTCGTAATCCACTCCGCGCTGTCGACCTCATGATTTTGGTGGAGCTCCGTGCTTGTACCCGTGTCCAGCTGTCGATTGGAAACTCGGTCGTGGTCGCCACAGCACCTTCGCATCCCTGCCAGGTAGGATCGTAACAGCCTTTCTTAGTGATTTTCAAGGTTTTGACTGGATAATGTTGGTTTTGGTGGGGGGTTACTAGGTTTGGGTCCCCATTGTCTTTTTTTCCTGCGTCCGGATGGTTATTTTTTTTTTCCCGTGGCTAGGGTTGTCGTAACCGTTTCCCCGGTGGATTGTGCTCGCGTTTATTTTCGCCGGTTGGGTAGTTGTCTGCGGTCAGAAGGGGGGGATTTTTTCCTTTGTATAACCTTCGTTTATTTCTCACAGCCATTTTGTTTTCGCATTGAACAAGTGGAGGAAGCCAAGGTGCAGGTGGCCATTATGCCGCCTGCACCTGGTTTGATGCTAGTAGTGATGGGGTCCGTCAATATTTTAATGGGGTGTTCGCCATAATAGATACCGGGCAGGTCAGTTCTCCTGCGTTTGCCCTTTTCTCGAGCCCTAACTTATGCCTGCGCTGCGCTGTTCGTCATTTTCCACCACGCGAAACCCTAGGACCGCGCCGGTGTTGGTTTTTGACGATTTGGGGGTAGAATGAATGGTGGTACTGGTGGGAGTGCCCTGCGCAAAATTTTGTCATGGGTGCCCGTAGTTTATGGCCGCATCGATGTAAATACCATGTCTGCGAGCAGCATAAGCTTTCGCCGTTTTTTGCGTTATCCTTACTAAAACCATATCTGAATTCAGAGAGCTGTAGTCGCGCCTTGCGTTTGAAAGTTATGCATTTGCATTTCATATCGTTTGATTGGAAAATGGCGAACTGTGGAATAATGTAATTTCGATGCTAGGCCATTTAATGAATATTTCCATTTTTTTTATTGTACATAGACAAAGCATGGTGAGATTGTGTGTACATGTGTTGGCCTATTTCTTGTTTACATATTAATATTGAAAAATAGTTTATTGCAGAATATTGCACGACCATTTCAAATCTTTCAGCCTGAAGGGCCTAAGCCTAAATCCCATTATAGTTTTGATACATTTGAGAGAGAATAAAACTGCTGCAAAATGTTCGCAAACCTGAAATTGCTTAATATCATAATGTTTTACATTACAGGAACAATCTACAATGTCCAAGAGGCAGAAGAAGAAATCCCCAGCGGTGGAGGAAGTACCAGCACCAGACATAGAAGAGAGAACTGAGTACATCTATGAAGACACTCAATGTGTCACGGGAGTTGATCCTGAATACAAATGGGGAGAAATATACAGGTTAATATCCCACAGGGAAGTCCCAGACATGGGCCTGGAGGAAGCACCAATTTACGCAAATATAGAAAAATCGGCCATTATGAAGGTTGCCACCAGGCCTGAGCTGTTTCCATGCCCTGAAGTGATTAGATAGGTTCTACCACATACCAACCACAACTCGATGCTTATGTGTAATGTTGAGGGCCAGGGCTATGCTGCCTTTAGCCCTGGGTATGTGGCCTTAGCTTACCATCTGCTGGAGCCTCAGCTCTTCCTGACAAATAACTGGTTGGACAACCTTAGGATGGATTTTGTAGAAACCATGAAGAGGATGCTCCTGCCAGGGAAGCTATACTGACATAGAGAAACTAAAGAATATGACACAGCCAGTCTCAGGCCTCCTTACAGATTCATAGCTTTAATGTTGAATAGGATCTTCGGGAGAGCAAATGGCAGACTATTTAAATTCGAATGGATACCCCTGATGTTCTATGTGGCCATGGAAGGCACGATCTTCAACTGGGAAAGTATAGTATCAAGCGACCTCTCCTCTTGTGTGGCTGCAGCTTTGGAAGGAGAAGTCAGGAAGAGATCTGAGTTTTATATGAGCTCAATCCTAATAGATTGCATACTTTGTCACCAGCCTTTCCCCGGCCTCCAGTGTGTATGGGATAAAGACAGAATGCCCGTATATGCGGCCTACAAACCCCTAGGGGCTCATCTATATCACAGTCACTACAGAGAAGTCTGTGAGCAAATCCTCATGCCATTATACAAGCTCATCTTCCAGGGAGAATGTAATTGCATGTCAGAAGACGCTATGTAGGTCATTAGTGAATATGGAGATTACTTTATGACTGAAAATGGTATGTATATCAGGATGTTTGGAGGGTCAAAGCCCCCCTTGTTGCTGCCCAAATATGCTACAGATTATATAATCCACAAGGAGGCAGTTAGACAAGTATACATTGATGGAGTTGGTCACTTCTTGTTCCAGTACAAGAAGAATACATATCCTCCTCTTCCATTCAAACTGGGAAATTATAAATTCGCAAATGTAAAACAAGCGCCTGAGTTCATAGAAGAACTAAGGAGGTTCCGCTTTAGCGAAATGAATTTTTGGAGGAATGATACGCATGGTAGAGTAGCAAAACACTGCAAGAAACACAAGGTGACCTACGAATACAGCCACCACTTTGATAGCGATGAATCGATTTATAGGATGGCTCCAAATATGACAGAGCTCCGCAAGAGATTCAAACCTAAACACTCCACCAAGGGTGGAAAAGGATCTGAGCAAGAGAAGGCTGAACAAGCTAAGGATGAAGAAGCAGCCAGAAGAATAAGAGAAGAGGCTCAGAGGTTGGAAGAGGAGGCTGGAAAATGGATGCGAAAGGGAGAAGAAGAAAAGAGGAAAGATGCCCAAGAAGCAGCTGAACGAGCCAATGAAGCAGCCAGAGAAATAGAAGAAGCTGCTAAGCAAGCAGTCCAAGAAGCCCAAAGAAAGCTAGACGAAGAACTACAAGAGCAGGAGGCCGAACAGATAAAGTTGACGCAGCAGCAAGCTCCCGAGGCATCATCAGGGCTGAGTCAGGGAGATGAAAACCCCGAGATGCAGATCCCTCAAGTACCCACTACCATCAAAGCTGCTACCCCTATGATTCAGCTGGTACCTTTCGTATAGGAAAAGGGGGAAGAAGTCCCTGATTTCAGTACTGTTTATTATGATAGGGATACCAAAAGAATCATGAGGAGAACAGAGAAAAAGATAGAAGCAAAAGGAATGACTAGCAAGATGATATTAGATAAAGCTGTGATGGTAGGGATAGACGTAGATCCGAGGTTTACCATAAGTACCGGGAAGGCAGCCATACATGCATCAGAAGATAACATAGACCGAATGATGAATGAAATAGAATCTACTAAGAAAACCTCCTCTCAGCTGAAGGACACCCTGAGAAAGGAAAGAGAAGAGAGCAATAAACTCAAAAGGAAATATGATCATGTGCTCAAAGAAATGGAGGCTACAAAGAGTGAAATACATGCCATCCAGGCAGGAGAATAGGCCAGGGAAATAGCTCATAATGCTCTGGAAAGTGCACAACAAGAAATCCAGGACTTAAAAAATGAAAAGGAACAGTTGAAGGCAAAGATAAAAGACCTGGAAGCGCAGCATTATATTATCTATGAGTCTAATACTGCATATGTTAAATAATTAAAAGAGCAACTAGAAGCAGCTAAACAACAATAGGTTGATCTGCAGCCGATCAAAGAACACATCCAGGCCCAGAAAACTAAGATGCTGCACCTACAAACTGTTCTAGAAGAAGAGAGATGCCAGATTCTCCAGGTTGATAGCCAATTAGAAGAAATCCTGGAGACTGCTTCTTACTTTGTTGATAGGTCACAAGATATCCTCGAAGTGTTGACCACCAGGATGGAAAGGGTAGAGAAAGGAGAAGAAGTCCCAGCAGGACTGCCAGACAAAGATAGACTAACCCTTCAGCGAGATTATGACTTGATGGAGTTCGCTATCACTACTACAGAGGACTTCAAGAAAACAGTCCAGAAAACAAAGGGACTGTGCACCGAATTTTTCAGGAGAGCCTTAGTCATTTACAACCGATGTCAAGCAGAAGAGGAGCAAAGGCTACCTGAGTTCCCAAATCATGACTCATTTACAGAAATGTTGCAGAAAAGAAAACAAGAGGAAGAGGCCAAAGTACAAGGTATCAAATCCATTGATGAACAAATCCTGAAGATTGAAATAGGCCATACAGCCGTTTGTTTACAGCTCCTAGAAGAACAGGTGAGACTAAATGCAACCAGGGTCGAGGCATCAAGAAAAAGGCTGAAAAGTTTGAGATTAATATCCAATTCTTGGATCCCAACTCTTTTGAAGATCTCTCCAGGGAAGCTGCAGCGTGGAAGAAATTTCTAGAGAGTCAAGCGGGACCCTCTTAGTGAAAAGTCGGTCATTTTAATGTTGTAAAATATTTGTAAAAGTTTTGGGAAAAGGGGAGGCGTTAGGAAGACCAAGGGTTGGGATGCCCAAAGGTCCCTTTGGGAAGCCCAACCGTTTCTTGCATTTTTTATAAAAGCAAGTGACATAGATAATGAAAGGGCTTTTTCCCAGTAATACTGAAGGACCTATTGTAAGAAGAACTACTTCCTTTTGCAATAAAGATTTTAGTTTTCCTGTTGGAGAAAGATATGTGAATTTTCCAAATGCTAACAAATGGATGGCGGAAAGATGAACTACTTTATTTTTCAGCTTGTGTCCACAATTCGTGAGATCGTTCTAACTTCATGACCTATGTCTTGTTAAATGGTTTCTGATTCATTGTGTGGAAAGTTCACTCAGAGTAATGCTTGTGGCTCATATAACAGTTGGCTATCTGATTGTTAGAATATTTTATTGTTCATGTGTTGTAAACGTAAATATCAGCTATCTGTAATTTGGTTTATTGTACATGGAGAAAATGCATTACTCATTAGGGATAGGTAGTTAGGTGTTTAGATAGTTAGTTCTTTTACTTCATAGTTGTATATGTGGTTTAGATGTTCAAGAACCTAAGACGAGAGGTAAGAACCTGTGCGGAACATTGTGTCATTCCTTACATTTTTATCACCCTGCATGTTTAACATAGGCATGTGCATGCATACATTAAGTCAAAATACAAATTCCGGTGGACCGGGCCGCAACTGGTAAATCTTTGTAGTTACTTTGACCTACGGTAGCCGGACCATAAACCGGATGGATTCCCTATTCCAAATAGTCAACGGGCTAGTTGGGAACGTTGATTGGGGAGAATCCCTTGCTGTTGTCGCCTGCGAATTTCCAGGCCTCAACAGATACATAACTCCATATCATTTTTTATTTGGGATCCTCCATTGCACAGGGTCTGACTAGGCCAAAATTGCCTGAATTTTCCAATTCTTCCCTAAATCCTCCAAACAAATCCATATCTGTCAGAAAATATACAAAATAATATTTTCTAATGTATTAATTCCTGATAAAATCTCTTCACTTTTCCCCAAGACCCTAGTCAGAAGAACATAAGGAATTTCGCTAGTTTCACGGTTGGGTGACCCACAAGCGTGGGAGTGGGTTTTCTCATAGCGGACTCTGAAACATGAATGGTACCCAAAATAAATGTGTTAGAGTAAAGGAATTAAATTCTTTGAAATTACTCTTGTTTTCTTCCCATTGACTACTCCCTTGTCTGCAAATTTTCCCAGCAATAAACCTTTATTTTCCTAGTCTGAAGATGATCTGAGTGGTTTAATTCAAATATAAGGAATTTAATTTAATTTGCAGAATTATTTAGTTTTTAGGTATGCATATCGGACATGGGAAAACTACAAAAAAATATTCATAACTGGTAGTTTCTTGATATACAAGATCACACATCAAATATATATTACTCGAGATGGGAATTGATCTCTTGCTTATTCTTGTGGAGCCTTCTGGAGCTCCATACTTCTCTGCTTCTTGTATGATTTCTCTTACCCAAGCAGAATTTATCTTTCATGATACATTCATATTAGGAGGTTCTTGAGGTTATAACATATCATGGTCCTTTGATGTTTCATTTTCAAGGGAGGGTACAACTTCTATATTTCTGGGAGGTCCATCTTTTTCATATACTTCTTCATGCTGGCACTTTCTAGATCTCTTAAGATATTCTTCTTCATCAAATGTTACATCCCTACTAATCTCCCTAGGATGGAATCCTAGGATGTATATTCTAAAGACTTTGGATCCTTCACATTATCCAACAAATATTCCCTTCTTTCTGGAAGGGTCCAACTTGGTTCTCTTTTCTTTTGGAATGCGAACATATACAGGGAAACCAAATATCTTCAGATGGATCACTTCAGTCTTATTTACTATGAACATTTATTCTAGATTCTTGAATCTAAGGGAAATTTGTGATAATCTATTATGTACATAAACTGTTGTGCTTTCTACTTCATCTGATAGATGCATCGGAAGATCTTGATCATGTATCATTATCCTCACTCCTTCCATAATGGTCATATTCTTTCTTTCTGAAATGCCATTTTGTTGAGGACTGTAGGGAGTGGTTAGTTCCTTCTTAATTCGATATTCTTTACAAAAGGACTCAAATTATTTTGAGGTATATTCTCCATCATTGTCTATTTTGAGTGTCTTGATCCTTCTTTCTGAATGATTTTCTATCAAGGCTTTGATTCCTTGAATTTTCTGAATACTTCATCCTTTGTTTTTAAGAAATATATCCATGTCTTTATTGAATAGTCCTCAAAAAATGTAACATAATATTCACAACCACTCAAACATGTGGAGGTAATTTGACCACATACATATGAATGAATTAATTCCAATGTACCTTTATTCTTTGTTTCACTATTCAGAAATGGATTCTTGATATTCTTTCCTCTTCCACATTCTTTGCAAGTGACTTCATGATCAAACTTCAAATATGGTAAGCATGTTACTACTTTTCTCACATATGGTAGTTACTTGTAGTTGATGTGATAAATCCTCCTATGACATAGTTCACTTGGGATAGTGGTCTCATGAATAAGGGTTGTTCCTGAATGTCCACTGACTTTATACAATCCTCCTTCTTCTTCACCAATGACAACTACATCTTCAATTGATTTTCCTTTGGGCTACATAAGTACTTGTACATATATAAATACAACCCTATATCCTTTCTTATCTAATGCTGAGATAGAAAATAAGTTCTTATTCAAAACTGGTACATATAAGAATTCCTTCATTTTCATGGGGGTTCCAAATCAAGTTTGTAGCTTGCTTTACCAATACCTTTTATAGGACATTGATAGTCATATCCTAGTGATACTTTCTAAGGAGGTTTCTTCTCTTCAATTTTTGACAAAGTCTTCTTTTGTCCTATCACATGCTTTGAAGAACCACTATCAATAAGCCATGTATCTTCTCCAGGTGTCACCGACCCAGAGAGTGAAGAGACTAATACATACTCTTCTGCATATTCTTCTTTTGCTTTTTTTCTTCTAGGTCCTTCTTCTTCTTTTTCATCCTCATCTTCAGCTAGATGTGCATAATGTCTTTTGTTCTTCTTCTTCTTATATTCTTATTTCTTCAATGGACATTATCTGGCAATGTGTCCTAACTTGTGACAATTGTAACATTGAAATTGGGAGTAGTATTTCCTTTGTCTGTTTTCTCTTTTCCTTTGGAACCTCTTGGGAGGTTGAGACTCCTTGTGAATTTCCTTCTTGAAGTTATATTGACTTCTCCTCTTTTGGTATGGGTGGCTAGGGATTGATAATCTTATTTAAGTAAGTTTCTCTATTGGCTACTCTAGCCTCCTCTTGGATGCAATATTCCCATACAATATCAAAGTTCATGATTTATTTTATGGAACACATAGTCTGTATGAATGAATCCCAAGGTCTAGTGAGACCTTTGAGAGTAGTCATAACTAGTTCATCTTCATTAAGGTAGTCTCCAATGGCTCCTAGTTTCTCCTTAAACTGGGAGACCCTTGTGAAGTAGTCTTGAATGGATTCTCCTTGTCTCATCTTGGTAATATTCAATTGAGCTCTCAAATTCATCTTTCTATTGATGTTCCTTCCTTCATACATTATGGATAGGGAATCATACATTTACTTTGGAGTCTCTTTGGATGACACTTGAGTAATCAAGTGATATTTGATAGAATAATAAGGTCCTTTTTGTGCTTCTCCTTATATTCATCTTCTTCAGGTTATACATATCCTCCTTTGATGTATTTGTCAAGATAATTCTCTCTATGAATGAGACCAATCCTATATTTACATGCGCAGAAGTTTTCTATTCCTTCTACCTTGTCCTCAAGCTTAGTGCTTGGGGCCATCTTATCCAGGAGGTCACAAAAAAATGAAATTTCTCAAAATGAAAAACTAAACTTACCAGGATATGTGATTGACTGAGGAAAGTTTTTTGGTACACTTAGTTTCTAGAGATTCCAAATATTCACCCTTCAAAATTGACTTGTGAGATTTCGGTTTCTACAGTTTTCTCGTTCTCAAGTTTTCTGGAGTATTTTGGTTCAAAGACAAGCTAGAGTTTGAATTTCCTGGAGATCTACCCACTCAAAAATTTCAATGCACGGATCAATAGATGTGCAAATTTCTATCCAATTAGATCTCCAAAATTCCAACTTTGACAGAAACCCTAATTTCTTGTCAGAGGGAAAGGAGAGAGAGTTTCACCTTGTCAAAGTTGTTCTATTCATGCTAGATATGATACCATGTTAATATTCCATATGCTTATCTAGATATCATTAGTATTCAATTAAATTTCACAATAATAGCATATGCAGTACCATTGAAAGAAACACAATCAGAAAATAGACACAGATTTATCTTGGGAAACGCTCGAGGGGAATAAAACCCAAAAGAATTCCTCCATATAGATGTATCAAAACTACAAAGATAAAACCCCAAAGAGGTTCTCCTTCCCCTTGCTGTTATGTATCTCTCTCTCTCTCTCTCCCATGCACTATACACAAGTGCGCATGTGTGTTAAATGAAGAACACACATCCTCTATTTATACTCTTTCTTCCACTTCACTTTTTCCCTAACAAGTCAGCCCCAACAAACTTACTGGGATGACTTCACCTTGGAAGGCACAAAACAATATTACATTATATTCAGGAGGGTTCTATTGAACCAACTTACAATGGAGGTTTTATCTCATGAATCTATCATGACAGAATACAATAGTAACATACCAACGAAGAAATAAAACATCTCTAATACATTACAATAACAAAATACATTTAGAATATTCATAGAGGTTACCATATTTCAACAACCCTAGGGGGTGGTAAATACTATTTTATATTGATATTTTTTCTTATTATTAATTTGATTATATCTAGAAAATATGTCCATAAATGATAGGACTTCATGTCTTTCAAAGACATCGATAATTTGGTCGATAAATGGTGTCACAAAATTGTCCTTGGGACATGCCAAATTAAGATAATGGAAATTGGTACATTTGTAGATAGTTCCTTATTTCTTGTTCACAAGTACTAGGTTATAAATACATGTTCTGTATGCAATTGGGTAAGTGAATCATGCTTGGTGAAGTTTTTCAATATCAACTTTGAAAACTAGAGATTTGAATGAGTTAAATTGTCACTGTTTATGGCGAACCGTCATAGAATCATGCCATGTTTTAGTCCATTGCTTGAAAATATATGGTTCGATATTGAGCATATCTATGTAACACTAAGAAAACATATTTTGGAATTATTAGAAGAGTGTTTTGTAAGTAGTGACCTCTTATGGGCTGCATGATACACATAGCATGGTGTTTTCGACAATGTTGGGCTTGACAAAAATGTTAACATGAAAAGTAAGTTAGATGTTAGCCATGTTACCTTCTTTAGAGGCACCAAGTGTTTGGATTGGATGTTTGAACCAATCAACGTTACGGTGAGGGAAGAAGTCTTTTGACTGCATGATGAATTGGTCCAACGTCAGTGTGCACGGTTCATCGAGAACAAAGTATGCTCGATGGTGCATGTCATGCCAAAGTGGGTGGAGGATTTGGTACAAATTGCATGGAGTATTTTGCACAAAGCACATTGAGTATTTGGTGCAATGTGTGTGGAGTATTTGGTGCAAAGTGCATGGAGGATGAAGGTTGAGTATGGATTGCACCGTCAAAGGGTCAACGCTAATCCAATTTTGGGAACAATGAATCCCAACAATTGGATGATAGGGACATAGAACACACACTTAAGGGGGTTCTATTAGAATAATCAACCCATATTTAGCTACCTTAGACATTAATTAATCCAATTTGTGTCTTATTTGCCTAGTTTCCATATTCCACATTATGCAAGTTGTCCTCCACACATCCATAGTGGTCAAACTTGCTAAATTTGAGTCATGGAGCACTTGGGAAACCTCTTGGAATCAAATATACTTTATTGCTGGCCTCCCTAGCACATGTCTGCTTTTTCTTCTTTATTGCCTGCTTTTTCTGAGTTTTAAGGAAACTGGGAAAGTTTGACTAGGTGAAGTTAACTTGTTTTTTGTCCTCATCATCCTCCACTCTTTTCTCCTATGAAAAGAATGTATGAGTTGTACTTCCACCACCTATTAGCTTGCCTAATTGATTTTTCCAATTCATGAGCTCCTAGACAGTTTTGGAAACTGCTTTATGCACCTATGGGGGATTTGCTTAGATTTAGTAAGCCTGCTTTTGACCAAATTCGAATGGAATCCTTATGCATTTGAATATCTCATGTAATTATTTATTGTGGAAGCCTATGACTTCACAGGGTTGGATATTGTACACTTATTCAATACAGATTAGTGTTCTACTCCATATTCAGTCTCCTTTTGTGAGTAATTTGCATGTGTAATTGGAAATTGTTGTGAGTGTAATTGTTCTAACACCTGGGTTCAATTTCCACATGGTATTAGAGACTTTGTAGATCAATTTATCTCCTTCCAATTTGTATTGTAGGTTCAACATCATTGATTGGGAGCATTCTGCTGACTGAAGGGACAATTTCTGAGCTATGGATCAGTCTCAGAAGATCATCTTGACTCCATTTAACTTCTTTGAATGGAAGGAAGAGATGGAGATACTTTTGAGAGTGAAAGGAATCTACAGAGTAACTATGGAAACAGAAGCAGATCCCAATGCAGCTACAGAGAAGATTAAATGGCACAATAGGAGGGATGAGGCCTATGGTCTCCTGTGTCTAACCATATCTAGAGTTCTCCTTTTCCATCTTGATGGATTAACATCACCAAATGAAGTATGGGATAATCTTGTTGATATTTTTGGTAATACATATGAGATGAGGGGACATCAAATTGAAAATGAATTGATCTCCCTAAGTCCCAATAGCTTTGAATCCCTGCAACTCTATTTTTCCAAGTTCAAAGCACTTGTTTTGCAGCTAAAACAATGTGGGATCGAAAATAAGGATGAACAATTGGTTTTGGCCATACTCTCAAAGCTTGACCCTGACTATTTAGTGTTTGTGTCGACCTTCTATGCCACAAATTTGACAGCTTAAGCCTGGAAAATTTATAGCCTTGCAGATTTCATGGAATCTCTCACACAAGAACAAGATAAACTGGTGATGATGGGAACCATCAAACCTTCCAAAGACCAAGCTCTAGTTGCTGGATATTCAAGGGTGGATTCAAAAGGCAAGAAGAAAGCTAAGAAGCCACCTGAGAAAAAGAGAGACAAGAACAAGTCTCCAGAGGAGCCTCAAGGTTCCAAGAAGAACCCCCAGAAGAAGAAGAACAAAGGAGAAATGAGCAAGTGCACATACTGTAGTAAGGGCAATCATTCTGAAAGCTCCTGCATGAAGAAGAAAATTGACACGTTGACCCAACTCTTGGAGAAGAATGGCATCTCCCTTCCAGACAGCTCAAAGAAGAGGGAAGGAGGATCAAATTCAAAAGACAGAGAGAGAGTTCATGCATTGGTTGCTGGCACATCAAGCTCACCTAGTTTCATCATTGATTCTGGAGCTTCAAGACATATGGTTTAGACCAAGGAGGCATTCACCTCACTTGACATGTCAAAAGGTCCACCAATAGTACTGGGAGATGACTCTCTCACTGAAAGTTTGGGCAAAGGGAAGATTGATATTGACCATGGTAAGTTCAGCAATGTATTGTATGTTCCAGGTCTTGCCTCTAACCTCTTATCAGTGTATTGGATGACCCACAGAAGGTCTCGAAAGAAGGTCATATTCTCCCCTGATGAAGTTGAGATCACAGATATCTCAAGTGGTAAATTCATTGCAAAAGGAGTTGCAAATCACACTTCGAAGGTATACATCTTCTCACACTTCGTACCCTACTGAAACCCCTCTGCTCTTCTGATTCATGCCAATGAGGCAAGCAATATTTGGCATGAAATATTTGGCCACCTCAATAACAAGTATCTTTCTGATATTAGTGAAAAATAAATGGTCATAGGGTTACCAAATATTAAGTTTTCCAAAGG
The DNA here is from genome assembly GCA_001517045.1 of Pseudotsuga menziesii. Taxonomy (NCBI): domain Eukaryota; kingdom Viridiplantae; phylum Streptophyta; class Pinopsida; order Pinales; family Pinaceae; genus Pseudotsuga; species Pseudotsuga menziesii. The sequence continues at coordinate 1,084,532 of LPNX010787311.1, forward strand.
AGTCTGTCAAGGTTGCATCTTAGGAAAACACCCAGAGCATAAATTTGAGAGAGCTAGTCATGAGAGAACCTCTGCACCTCTTGAGTTGATCCACAGTGATGTTGCTGGCCCATTTCCTCATATGTCAATGAGTCAGGCCAAATATGCATTGAAATTCATAGATTACTTTTCTAGGTATTGTTGGGTTTACTTCCTGAAACACAAGTCTGAAGTTTTTGGCCTCTTCAAAGTCTTTAAGGCTTTGGTTGAAAACCAGTCTGGGAGGAAACTCAAGCTCCTCAGATCTGACAATGGTGGTGAGTATGTCAAGTCTGAGTTCATTCAATATTGTACAGATGTAGTTATTCAGATGCAACATTCTATCCCTTACACACCACAACAAAATGGTGTTGCTGAGAGGAAGAACAGATCACTGAAAGAGATGGCAACCTGCATGTTGGAGGCTAAGACTTTGCCACCAAAGTTTTGGGCCAAAGCTATAAACTATGCAGCCTATATACAGAATAGGGTGCCTCATAAATAGCTTTATGGTATGACTCCTTTCGAAGCATGGAGTGGGCTCAAGCCAGATGTGACCCATTTCAGGATTTTTGGCTCAAGGGCTTGGGCTAGAATTCGAACAGAAAAGAGGAAGGCTTTGCAGCCCCAAATCCAAGAGTGTCTATTTTTTGGGTAATATGAAGATTAAAAAGGGTAGAAGCTGATCAATTTGAGCACAAACAAATCCTTCATTAAAAGGTGTGTTCAGTTTCAAGAAGAGCCCCTAGCAGCAGTGGAAGTCGGAGAATCCTATTCACCACCAGAACCTTTGAATGTAAGTGAAGAGATAGTTGAACATTCTAATTCTGATATTTCTGATAATTATGATTTAATTGCAGATCCAAACAGTCATACAAGACCAAAATGGGCAGCCAATACCATTCATGCAGCTGGAGAACTAGCTGGAAATCCTAATGATCCTAGGAGGACTAGATCTCAGTTTGAGAGTGCTTTGTGCATGAAAGACCCTATGTTTGCAGAGAAATGATATCTGATGGTTGAATCAGACCCATAGAAATATGAATATGCAGAAAATGATCCAATATGGAAAACATCCATGGGAGAAGAGTTCATCTCACTCCAGAAGAGAAACACTTGGGAGTTGGTTGATCTTCCCCTAGGGAGGAAGCTAGTTCAGTGTAAGTGGGTGTACAAAACCAAATTTGCTGCTGATGGTTTACCTCTGAAGTAAAAGGCCAGATTGGTAGCAAGGGATAGTCACAGGTACATGGCATAGACTACAATGAGACCTTTGCACTAGTGGCAAAGATGGACTCCATCAGGCTAGCCTTAGCCATTGCAGCTTCAAAGCAGTGGGAGGTACACCACATGGATGTGAAGTGTGCTTTCCTGAATGGAGATATCACTGAAGAGATTTACATGCAACAGCCGCAAGTATTTGCTAATAACCCATATCTTGTGTGCAGGCTAAAGAAGTCATTGTATCGGCTTAAGCAAGCCCCCAGGGCTTGGTATGCCAAGATTGATAGCTTTCTGCTATCACTGAATTTTGTTCGATGCAAGTCAGATCCAAATGTCTATTTGAAGCTAATTCATGGTTCATTAATGATCATTTTTTTTATGTTGATGACCTTCTCATTACAGGAATCTCAAAGGATAAAATTGCCTCCTTGAAAGATGCAATGAACCATGCCTTCTCAATGACAGATTTGGGCTTATTGAGCCAATTCTTGGGGCTCGAGATTGCTCAAAGAAAAGAATGAATCAAAGTACATCAGTCCAAGTATGCCTTGGATTTGCTGAACAAATTCAATATGAAGGATTTCAAGCCAAGCAAGACTCCTTTCCTTTCAGGAGTTAAGCTTGAAGAAGTTGATTCTTCACCTATGGTAAACAATACACTGTATAGGCAATTGATTGGATTTTTGTTGTATCTTACACATACTAGACCTGATATTTCTTATGCAATAAGTGTGGCTTCAAGATACATGGATCAGCCTCATGATATCCATTGGAGAGAAACCAAAAGGATCCTTAACTTTGTTCAGGGAACAAGGACTCATGGGATCTTCTACAAAGCTAAATATGATCTTGATTTGATTGGGTTTACTGACAGTGATTGGGCAGGTGACAGGACAGATAAAAATTCAACATTAGGATATGTGTTCATTCTTGCTGAAGGGCCAATCAGCTGGTCAAGCAAGAAATAGAGTGTCATTGCACTCTCATCTACAGAAGCAGAGTACAGAGGAGTTGTAAATGTAGCAACTCAATGATTATGGTTGCAGGGGTTACTTGGAGAGTGTGGCTTGGAATCAAAATAATCAACTACTATCTACTGTGATAATCAAAGTACCATTTGAATCTGTAATGATCCAGTTCAGAAGCAGAGAACCAAACACATTGAGATCCATATGCACTACATCAGACAGCTTGTGCATGATGGCACCATTCACCTATTCTTCTGTTCATCTTCAGAACAAGTAGCAGATATCTTCACCAAAGTTTTTTGTGAGAAGAAATTCAGCAATCTCAAATCACTGCTGGGGATTGCTGATCATGCTGTGAAGCATGAGTGATGACAAGATGTCTAAATTTTGTTTTACTGTCCATGTTTAAGGGAGGATTTTTCCCACTGGGTTTTTGCCTCTTTCCTTGGTTAAATGGACATGCAGTATGTAAAGGGTGACTAAGCCTTGTTGCTAGGCCCTATAATTTTCTGATATTTTACTCATAAGTCAGGATTAAGGGGGGCTGTTAGAATAATCAACCCATAGTTAGCTACCTTAGACATTAATTAATCCAATTTTTTGCTTATTTGCCTAGTTTCCATATTCCACCTTATGCAAGTTGTCCTCCACACATCCATAGTGGTAAAACTTGCTAAATTTGAGTCATGGAGTGCTTGGGAAACCTCTTGGAATCAAATCTGCTTTATTCCTGGTCTCCCTAGCGCATGTCTTCTTTTTCTGCTTTATTGCCTACTTTTTCTGAGTTTTAAGGCAATTGGGAAAGTTTGACTAGGTGAAGTTAACTTGTTTTTTGTCCTCATCATCCTCCACTCTTTTCTCCTATGAAAATATTGTATGAGTTGTCCTTCCATCACCTATTAGCTTGCCTAATTTATATTTGCAATTCGTGAGCTCCTAGACAGTTTTGGAAACTGCTTTATGCACCTATGGTGGATTTGCTTATATTTAGTAAGCCTGCTTTTGACCAAATTCGAATGGCATCCTTATGCATTCGAATCTCTCATGTAATTATTTATTGTGGAATCCTATGACTTCACAAGGTTTACTATTGTACACTTATTCAATACAGATTAGTGTTCTGCTCCATATTCAATCTCCTTTTGTGAGTAATTTGCATGTGTAATTGGCAATTGTTGTGAGTGTAATTGTTCTAACACCTGGGTTCAATTTCGACAGGTTCATATGGATGTTATACTTCCAAAATCGAAGGAATAATTTCCAAATATCTTATAAATGTTGGTAACACTTGTTGGATTAATCCATGAGGTCATCCAAGTAGTCGAGGATAATATGTACTAAGTCATGGAAACAAAAATTCATAGCTCACTGGAAAGTGGCTCCAACATTCTTTAGACTGAATGACATGAATCAATATGAAAACGTGCCCTATGGGGTGGTAAATATTGTTTTATATTTATATTTTTTCTGAATATGAATTTGTTTGTATCTAGAAAATATGTTCATAAATAACAGGACTTCATGATCTACAAAAGAATCGCTAATTTGGTCGATAAATGGTGTCAGAAAATTGTCCTTGGGACATGACAAATTAAGATATTGGAAATCAATACATATGTAGATAGTTCCTTCTTTTTCATAGGTACTAGGTTAGAAACCCATATTGTGTATGCGATTGGGTAAGTGAAGAATGTTGGGTGAAGTTTTTCAATCTCGACTTTGACATCTAGAGACTTTAAAGAGTGAATTTGTCACTGTTTCTGGTGAACCATCATAGCATCGGACCATATGTCAATCTGGGGCTTGACAATGGATGGATCGATATCAGACATATCCGTGTAAGACTAAGAAAACATGTCATTAAATTCTTAGAAGAGTGTTTTGTAAGTAGTGACCTCTTGTAGGGTGCATGATGGGCCTAGCATAATGTTTTTGACAATGTTGGGCTTGATAGAAATGTCAACATGAATGGTAGGTGATATTTTAGCCATGTTACCTTCTTTAGAGGCACTGGATGTCAGGATTGGATTTTTGAACCAATCAATGTTACGGTTAGAGAATAATTCTTTTGATTCCACGATGAATTGGTCCAATGTTAGTGTGTGTGGTTCCTTAGGAACAAAGTATGCTCGATGGTGCATGACATCCCAAGTGAATTTATGCCATCCCAAGTGAAGTTAGGCTCTTTTAGTGATTTGTGGCTTTCTTCATCACTATGGAATAATTAACTACTAATATCAGAAGGGTTAGCAATGACTTGTGATGTAGACAGAGGATCATGCACAAAGATAATGTAAATGGTGTTTACCTCATTCGAAGAGGATGTCGGGGGTTGGATTTCTTCTACAATTGTGATTTCCAATTCAAGAGAGAGATTTTGTACATTATCCAAGACATAGTGGTATTTGTCTAAGTGGATGTAATGATGGGAGTAGTGGTGATATATAATGTAGATCATACATAGATGATTTTTCCAAAGAGACTTGTTTTTCCGGTTGGCTAGGGTTAGGGACCTGAACTATATGAATTTTCTCATCATCATCCAAAATTTAGACATACATCTGTAAGATAGGAAACTACAGAGATTTCTTGGTGGCATGACTAGTGAATTTACAAAATGCGCAAGGTGGTGGTGTTTGAGTCAAGGTAGAGGAAGGTGTGCTCATGGAATTACTCTAACTGGTGTTTGACATGTTTCCCCCTGCATTCTTATTAGGAGGAGGTGGGATGTTGTTAGGGGAAGCTTGAGACACAGTTTGAGGGGATATTGGAAGTAAGGAAGTTGCTAACCCAAAAATATCCCACACAGCTCTCAAATGACATACCCCACCCAAGGACACCATCTCACAACACTCATTTCACTCCATAAGACCTTCCATTTGACCCCCACACCTCCAAAAGAGCCCAAGGATGTAGAAAAGGGCCAAAAACCCCAAAAAAGAGCCCAAAATAGACCCCCAGGAGCTAAAGCCCTAAAAAAGGGGCTAAAGGCACAAAAAAGGGGTTAAAGCCTTGACCAAGGGATTAAAACCCTAAAACCCCTTGGAAAAACTATATAAGTAGGGTGGGGGGTCACTCTCAAAACACTCCTCATTTGCATATTGTTATGTTTCCTGTGGATGCTTTGAGACCTCTTGCTCTCAAACCACCCACTCTCCCTCTCCTCCATTTCCATTTCTCCAAGCCATTGCTTCCCAACCAAGAGAGAGGTGCTCCCATGAGCTAGGGTATGGTGGCCCATTTCCACCTAAGAGAGGTATAGCTTCTTTTCATGCATGTTTAGTTGCATGTTTTGTTTTCTAACCAATATTTCCATTTGCAGGTTTTTCATTCACATCATTTGCAGGTTGTCTTCATGGTAGTAAAGGTTTATTTTGCAGGTTTTGGAGGTGGAACCCTAACCCATTGTGTGCAAAGGGGTTCAAAAATGCTTCATTTCTTCTCTTTTATTTTCCGCTCTTAGATCTAGTTTACAATAGCTTCCATTTACTTGTTCTAGTGTAGCTTAGCTTAGTTTCAATTTGTAGCTCTGTTTAGGTCATTTTTACAGTTTTCTAAGGGTAGAAAACTACCCTTGTGTCCTGTAGGCACAAGGGAGCCATTCTACCCCTGTAGTGAGGATAATTTCTCACTACAGCTTTGGTGACTCCCCTGGGTCAATCCCACAGGATCACTGGGAAAAAAATTTTAGTTTTTCAAGTTTTTCAGTTTTTACTCTAGTTTTCAAAAATGATCTGTTAGATCTGTTTAAATCTGCTTTATTTCTTGTTTTTTGGAAGTGTTGAAGCCTCTGCTAGGTCAAGCCAAGTCAAACTGACCCAGTACCAGTTACTGTTGGCTAGATCTGACCCTGCATCACCAGAAACACCCCTTTCTAGAGCAGGTTGCTCTAATCGGCGGAAAAAGTGAGACAAGGCACACTTAATCCCTAGACAGGTGCACCCAAGGTGCATTTAATCCTCAAACAGGCACGACTTCAGCCCAGGAGCTCAAGTTGTGGCTGTTTTTGCATTTTGTGCGACCCCCTTGCTCATTTCTGGAAAAATATCACAGCCCCTTCGTGGGATTTGGTCAGGAATGTGCGGCCTGTCACACAGAAATTGTTTTTCAATTTAATTAGCAGTAATTTATAGCTTTATAGGACTGTTAGTGTGGCCCAGCCGCCTCTGTCCACCATTACAGGTCTCTTTTAATTCCATTTTTCAATTTTTGCAAATCAATCAATGAACAATGTGTATATGCTAATCCAATCACTAAGGCTTAATAAAATCAACTAGTCTAACTAAAAATAACATAAAATTAACCATCTTGTAGCCCCCTTCCTCCTCTACCCATTCATCACCCTCCAGGGTATTCTGGGATACAACGAAGTGACAGCTCGTATAGATCTAGGCACTCCATGGCATTTTTCTTAAACCACTAAAACAAGGTGACCTAGAAGGTACATGGGGTAGAGAAGGAGGGCTTCTCATGGCACTAAGCATCCTCCCTGCTTGACCAACCTTGTACTTGAGGGGTGACCTGAGGATCTACGGATGGGATTAGTCCCATTGTGTTGAGAGCCCAACACCTTCTCTTGGTTGAAGAATAATACCACTGAGAGGTAGACATCTAGTTAGGCCAACAATTCAGGGTTAATCACCATATTTGCTTACAAATTTATATTTATGTTTGCATACAAAACCATGATGTGAGCTCTACCATGAATTCATAAACCATATTGCAAACCAACACACCATACCACATAATTAACCCAACTCAATTCATGACGCTGAGTAAGCCTTAAAATTTACCAAATTTACACTAAGTTCAATCAACTCCGCAGTATTTAAGGACATAAGTCCTTGGCTACTTCAACTGTTGGAAGTACTTGGGCTTTTCCCAGAAACTCATTGTGAGGAGTACCACAAGAACCCCAAAGTAGCTGGCCACTAAGAGGAATTGCCAAGCAAAACGAGCAATGACCCCTTTCTATTGAGTAGAACCACCCGTGAGGAAAAATCCAAGCACTGTCTTCTGGCAGTCTTAGTGGCCGAGAGACCACCTTCAGCCAATAGGAATCCATTGAAACTGGGGTCCGAATTTCATACCCACCAGTTTCATACAAACAAGCGAACACAATTGATCCTCCATGATCTTCCTCACACCTAAGAGGCTGACCACCACCATTTGGAACACTCAGTCGGCACCATCATAGCCATTCTCAGCAATCTCCCACACCATCAGAGGGCCATACAGCCTCTGATTCTGATTCAGACCCATATCATTCTGAACCAAACCTCCACACTGCACCATCTAGCCCCGTGGCAAGTGTAAACTCAAATCCATTTTCCGGTCTAACCTTAGCAAGTGGACCCATGTCCACATCACAACCAGTCACCCACAACATGGCAAGCGATCCAAGCATAGTCATGCAGACTATCATTAGCCAATTTCCACCACCAATAGTGACCAGCCAAGCTATCCCAATGGTAACACATGGGGGCAGTGGCCCCTCCACAAACACTGCCCCTCCTGCCACATAGGGGGGCAGTGCACCATCCACCTACATTGCCCCTACCACCATACATGGGGGAAATTCCCCCACTACCCATATCATCCCACCCACAACACTTGGAGGCATTGGCCCATCCGCTATGGTGCAACCATAAGAACCCCTAGTCATGTATATGCATTATGCACCTGCAAACCCCACTCCCATTGCAGCCCCATACCACATAAACTTGGGGTAAAATCTACCATTCATGGCTCGTTTGAACTTGCTTGACTTGGCCAGATTGAAGAATGCCCCATCCATCACCAAAATTTTTGGCAACCCATTCCAACTAAGCTACCTTCAGACATCCCAAAGTTTGAAGGAAAAGTCGGGGAATGTCCCCAAAATCATATAATGACATTCCATCTATGGTGCGCATCCCATAGCATCGTAGAAGACTCCATTAGACTGGGTCTATTCCAACACACCCTTATAGGTGCCACGACCAAATGGTACATTGAGTTGCCACAAGCCAAGTACCTCGACTTCAACTCCTTAGCCTTCATGTTCCTACAGTATTTCCAACTCCCTGTCAGGTATGACAAGGGGGTGGAGATCCTGCTATCCTATTGCCAAAACACTGCTACTCACATCACTGATCATATCCATGAGTGGCAGTGGCGCCGTAGCTTGTGTAAGATCCAACTTGACGACATGATATTCTTAGATTGGTTCCTTAAAAATTTTCTCCCACCCATCGCAAAGGATGTCGCATCTGAACGTCCCAAATCTAAAGAAGAGGCCATATTGAAGGCCCAACAATTTGATCTCATTTACGCCCTATCGGGATACTTGTATACCATCATCCCAGATGCTCCCTATCCATGTACTTATTACCGCGATGCACCAGGGGCATCCCACGCAACGGATGGCATCATAGGGTCAGTCTCTCAACAACCACCGCCTCGACTGACACCACCTGTCGTCGCACCAAAACAAAGCAACACTGCTAATGTTGCTCACCAAAACCAAGCTTCAGACTATGCTAGAATGATGTCTTAGTCTGGAGCAACAATTGCGTATGCACAACCTATGCCGCCGTAGCAAGCTCAAGCCATGGCTTGGCCAGCATAGCAGTTTGTGGGGTAAATGCCCACATTTGTGGCACCGCCACCCCCACAAATCTACTATGCACCACCGGTGCAACAAGTTCAAGCCCTCGCCCCTGCTCCACCCACTCCGTTTGGGACAAGTGTTTGCACAGCAAAACTATCCTAACCAGCGTGCCCCCAACAATCAACAAAGGCAAGCTAGAAGTAACCGTCCCCGCAACCAGGGTAATAACCAACCATAGGGAGGTGGTCAACAACCGAATCCTCCCAACAATTTCGCAGCAAACCAACCAGCCCAGAACCCCCCGCGACCAAATGCACCAAGACACAATGCCCCATTGCACACAAACCAACCATGCACACTCTATGAGGTCTATGGGCACTATACATTCGAGTGTCCCTTCATGGGTCGTGCAAAGTAGGCCATCCAAAATGAGGCCCAACAGGCTGCCAATGCTACAAACCAAGCACAACCCAACTCGCCACCACAAGGACCTCCTCCCATGGTGCTTCAAAACCCACTACTAGTCCAAGGATTGGTGGCAACCGCTACCCCTCCCCAGGCCAATCCTAATGCTCCGGGGGCACTACACACAGTCGAAATAGGTGTCCACCACCTGATGACAATGAACACGGAAGAGGTCAGCTTACAGACTAGACGAAATCAATACGGTACCACTACTGAACCTGTTGACTCATCAGCAGCATCTACATCTAAGACAACCAACCTACCTCTCAAGTTACCCCTGTTCCTGCGCCCCCCCATACGCAGAATCACCAATAATGCCACAGCTATATCATTGTGGATTATTTGGCCCAAACACCAACCACCATGTCTGCTCTTGAGGTACTTAAAACGTGCCCAATGTAGCGAAAATCCTTACTAGCCGCTCTAGGGGTAGTATACCCCTCTGATTCCAAGATGATCACCTTTGACATAGAGAACGAAGAGCCGTGCATGCCCTCCACTATTGCCTTCCAAATCCCGGTGTCCATCCAAAACTTGGTTGTGCACTGATGCATAGTGGATGAGGAGGCATCCACGTGCGTCATGTCTACCTTGGTTTGGTAGAAGGTTGGATTGCCAATTCTGCAACCATCTTCCACGACTCTCCAGGGTTATGATGGACACCCCACTAAATCCCAAGGAATCCTCCCTCATGTCCCCATCACGTTATCCGGGAAGACGGTCATGATTGACATTGAGGTCATCAACACTCAACTGGATTACAACCTCCTCCTTGGGAGGAGTTACATGTACGCCATGTGAGCAGTCGCATCAATTGTATTCTACCTCATGATGTTCCCCCATGAAGGGAAGATTGTGACGGTTGACTAGCTCGCCTACCATGATCCACAAGGGTTAACAATGCCTGCCAACGTTATCCCTACCATCACCACCACTAAGCCGCAAGGGGCGACCGCACACACTAATGTCATCCCCGTAACCAACACTGTGGTTGAAAACACACCAGCTTCCCCACTGTTGAATGTGGGCCCTGGGATGTTTACCGATCCCACCATGACAGCTCCTTTCCCATTGGTGTCACCACCACCGACACAAAATAAAACTATGGACTTGTGCATGGTCTCATCAAGCACCGTTGCACCCAAATAGCAACCACATCCGTAGCCCCAACCACAACCACAACAACATCTGTAGCCGCAACATTACCCGCAACCGTAAACACAACCTCACCCCCACATGCAACCAGCTAGGAGTTATGTGGGCTCATCCCCTGTCCACACAATTCCCTTCCTCTTTCCCCCACCTAGTTTCATGAGCAAGCTGGTCATGGCCACCTTAAGCCTACCCAACTTTATGTTGGGGATCCCGGTGTGGTATCTTCATCCACCAGCTCAACCAGCAGTGCCCTAGGTTGTGTTAACCCCGATGCAACCTATTGCGATTGAGTCTCACCCCCCACTCGGTATGCATAAGCCAACCGTTGCACCCACACCTGCACCGCCCTAACACAAAAGGGCTAGGGGAAAGAACACCAAAGCCACTACAGAACCACGACAAGTCCCACCTTGTGCCGTCTGCGAACAACAGGGCCATCCAACTCAGAATTGCCCTGAAATTCTAGTGATCTGTGCACATCTGGATGCCATGGATATGAATGAAAAAATCCCTATGGTTGAACTCCCAACCACACCAGTAGTCAGGAACCAGGCATTGAGGACAAACCATGCTTGTGCCCTTTGCGGCTTGTATGGACATTACTCCCACCATTGCCAAGACCTTCCTGAATTTCCAATGGCTCTCACTGACCTTCGATAGCATTCCCTTGAATCTGAGATCACTCTGATCGAAGAAGTCCATCCCCCATCTCCTTCTTTAGACACCATGTCCATTTACATGATGTCTATTTATACAGACCCTCTTGTTTCCACCATCACCGATGGTCCATCAGACCTGTCTCTTCAGTTGCAGCCACAACCTCAGTTGCAACCTCAACCTCAGTTACCAGGGAAACATTGGGGTTCATTCCATATCAACATGATCCTTTCCCTTTTCCTTTTCCTTTTCCCTTTAATGATGTTGCACCTACCTCCAGGTTTATCAAAGACTCCTCCCATCTCCAGGCCTACCCCTCTTCCTCCAATAGAGACTGGGGGAAAGGCAACCAAAGCCACAACTAATACCATTTACATGATCTCTAGCATCATTTTCCCTTCTGTCTCGTCAGCCGTGGAAGATCCACCTGAGCTATCCCAGCACCACTTATGCAATGACGGAGATATATGTAAGACCGCCTTCGGGTTTATCCCATTCCATTTAAACCATAGTGTGGAATCGGTTCTTCCCATAAAATACTAGATTCCATCACCCTGCCTTACCAATGACCTTCGTCTTGGCAAGGGGGAACACCTCTTCACTGACTCAGATGACCTACTCTTGAAGAAGCCGCGCAATGGGCTCCACCTCAAGAGAGTCTATGCCTGATGATTTCCTTATAGCATAGTTTTTTCCCTTTCTTGTTTTTCAATGTTTTTTAGCAAAAATCAAAGGCAGCACCATCAGCTGCTAGTCAAAAGTCACCCGAAACCTATTCGAGACACCTCTCACACCTCAGGATCAAATTTCCATTTCCTTATGAGACCATCGTCTCATGTTTAACAAGTCAATTTTGGGACCATTTCCCACCAGTCATCTCGATTCATGAGCCATGACATGACGATGCGAGTGTCTACAGGCCAGTACTCGTATCACATTTCCCGACCGCTACTCATGCAAGCTGTCGAGCCGCCACTCGTTAAGGATTGTACTATAATTTTACTTTTTGTATTTATAATATTCTTTTTCACCACACCTCATGTGGACATCTGGACCATCGTCCATAAAAACCCTTTATTTTTCTTCCATGTATTTGGCATAGAAGCGTCCTCGGGCCACTGCCCGTCAAGGACTATAATTTTAGCTTTTATTTTATTTTTAACACATAGATTGTCTTTTCTTTTTACCGCACCTTACGCGGAGCTCCGGACCACTATCCACAAAATGATTTCTTTTCTTGCACGTAGTTGGCATATAAATTCCTCCGGACTTGTACTTACATTGCATGTAGTCAAGTTCGTCCACCGCAACACATGCACACGCTCTCCTGACCTCTGTTCGAGAGCCACCTCGGTTTGCGTGCCTCTGCTGCACTGTCTCACAAGCTTCTACCGCGATCTATCCCATGCATGTATTGGTATGTTTGAGATCCTTCTACTCCATCCATACTATGCGGATGACCTGTTGAACTCTATCCACCATCCTGACATGGGGAACCACTCGTGCCACCACAGTCGGTTGACCACATTGGAGTTTCATTTAAGCTCTTTTCTGACTCCTTAAAACAATGAAAAGATCACTGAGTGTAGTTGCTTCCTTTCCCGCTTGCTAAAGTATAGGAAAGGGTGTCTACATTGTCTCGTTTACCTCCTTTTGCGGACCATGTAGACCATTTCATGAAAAGGACCTCCTTGGCACATTCAATCCAAGACCATTCCCCTCTGCATACTTTTGTGCTTTCTCAGGCAGAGGGGCCGTACTTGACGAAAAAGATCACCACCAGTTGTCGTTAAGATCTTTTCCAGCCATTTCATCAAGAAAAGATTGTCAAGCAAACTTGGTTTCATTCATGCTCTTAAAAGTATTTGAATGACCGTCCAATCAGTATAGGTTTAACCTTTTCCGGCTTGATTGGACTACCAATGGTAAAGAAGTCTCTCATCCCCTCCAGGATCAGCGAGCTCTCCTATGTATACTTTTATCCTTTTTCGGGCACAGGAGACTACCAATGAAAAAGAGCCCCCACTGGATTCTTCTTCGTGCTTTTAGAATCTTTAAAATTGAAAGCACCATCAATCACTTACCTTCTCGGGCTCACCAAAAATCCACGAGATCATACCACAATGGTGTCCCTAGATACCACCCCAAAGCAAACAGTTTGGCAGCATTCCCACATTGGGTCGCCTTTGTTCAGAGTAATCTGCAATGTGTCTTCCTTGGATCCCATTAGTATCAAACTTTGTCCACCTCCTCCAAGAATTTCCCATCTGCAGTGATATTCTCGGTATTACAGCTGTGATCCCATTCCCTTGAGCCAATTTCATTTGCTTCCTAGTTTTCCCTACCGTCATACTCTGAACAAAGGAAGTTTGAGTCTCTCACTCCTGCCCTGCCCCTGTTTAGTTTTTCCCTTCCCTCTCCTCCCCCCCAATTCAGTGATTCAGTCCTTAGATTGCTTCACACCTTTCGGTTATCCCTCGTGCTCCTGGTCAAGGGAACATCATTGCCTTGACTAGGGGCATGTCTCCCTCTGTCAACGCCAACACACATATTCCAGAGGATAGACCCAGAGGTCCCTGTACCTTGGTTTCATTTACATCATTGATGAGTTCCTTGGACCACTTGAGAGGAGTCCTTAGTGCCTCTTGGGATGGTTGTTTCTCACATGCTTGACTTCAACTCCATCATTGCATCACTGAGATTCGTACAGGGTTTGTTCCACATAGTACTTGGTCGAAGACCCCGGATGTCACCCAGCTCTAGCACATTGGTGAGTCCACTCGAGGGACCTAAACAGGTTATGTCCCTTGTGATTTTTGGGTTGCGTTGGAGACAGTGTTCAGAAGCCCCAATAATGCTTCGATATACCTTTATTATTGATACAACATACTTGTACCACAGAGACTCTAACTCTCAATCAGTGAGTCCATACAGCTATGTACCTTTCCAGATCCAGCAGACCATCAGTCATGAAGATATAGCATTCCATGAGAATGCCATGGGTCCAATGTACCAGATCAATATTGTTTTCAGCCTCACATAGAGGCAACTATCATTGTAACATCAGTTGTATATGATCAGCTCTTGTATTTTAGATCATAGATCAAATGATTCTTTTGACATTGTCACAAACATAGGAATTCCCGCCTTGTCCATATACATGTCACACATTTATTGTATCTCACCCATTGATGGGAACCAAATTAATACAAAACCAAAAGCCACCATGCCCCAGCCCCGGAAGCACCACCTCTTGACAGCAAATCCTATGATGTCCATCGGCCATATGTTGAGCTCCTACCCTCACACATCAGGGGGCAATCTGTTAACCCAAAAATCTCCCAAACAGCTCTCAAATGGCCTACACCACCCAAGGACACCATCTCACAACACTCATTTCACTCCATAAGACCTTCCATTTGACCCCCACACCTCCAAAAGAGCCCAAGGATGAAGAAAAGGGCCAAAAACCCCAAAAAAGAGCCCAAAATAGACCCCCAGGAGCTAAAGCAGTAAAAAAGGGGCTAAAACCCTAAAAGGGGCCAAAGTTAGGGAATAAGGGGCTAAAGGCCCAAAAAAGGGGATAAAGCCTTGACCAAGGGCTTAAAACCCTAAAACCCCTTGGAAAAACTATATAAGGAGGGTGGGGGGTCACTCTCAAAACACTCCTCATTTGCATATTGTTATGGTGCCCATGGATGCTTTGAGACCTCTTGCTCTCAAGCCACCCACTCTCCCTCTCCTCCATTTCCATTTCTCCAAGCCATTGCTTCTCAACCAAGAGAGAGGTGCTCCCATGAGCTAGGGCATGGTGTCCCATTTCCACCTAAGTGAGGTATAGCTTCTTTTCATGCATGTTTAATTGCTTGTTTTTTTTTCTAACCAATATTTCCATTTGCAGGTTTTTCATTAACATCATTTGCAGTTTGTCTTCATGGTAGTATAGGTTTATTTTGCAGGTTTTGGAGGCAGAACCCTAAACCATTGTGTGCAGAGGGGTTCAACAATGCTTCATTTCTTCTCTTTTATTTTCTTCTCTTAGATCTAGTTTACACTAGCTTCCATTTACTTATTCTAGTGTAGCTTAGCTTAGTTTCAATTCCTAGCTCTGTTTAGGTCATTTTTACATTCTGTTTTTTACAATTTTCTAAGGGTAGAAACCTACCCTTGTGTCCTGTAGGCACAAGGGAGCCATTTCTACCTCTGTAGTGAGGAGAAATTCTCACTACAGAAGTCATCATGGGTATGTCGAGGGGTGTTTGGTTGGTAGTATCAATGGGTTGAATTGGTGTCAATACAACCTGTGGGGTCGGGGGAGGGTTGGTGCCGTGAGGTACAAAAATAGAATGCTTAAAGTTTAACCCAAAAAGTTAAGGGTATCCATACCAAGTATGATTACAATGCATAAAGGAGGGAACATAAGGGGTATTTGTTGAATGGACGTATCCCCCCATTGATTTCCTACTAGCTAATTAGGGATGGGATTCAACATTGGTTGTGGTTGCTGCTACTACTAGGGAAGATGTTGAGGCACATGCATATCATAGGAGAGGGTACAAAGGTCAGATATATCGACTACTGCCAAAGGTGTGGGTAATTCCGAAAAAGTGGTAGTCATGGGGGCCTCCAAAAAAATACCTGGCCCGACAATGGACGGTGAGAGAATAAAAGCACTGTTAGTGGAATTGTACACCATGGGAAGGAAGTTTTTCAGGGTATCCAATGCTTCAAGATCATAATAGGTTAGATGGACAATTTTGATGAACTTCCCTTCATGAGGGAACATTGTAAGATGAAAAACCGAGGAAGCGATGAATTTCATGGAATACATGTAACTGCATCCTAGGAGTAGGTTGTAATGAAGATGGATGTTGACCACTTCGATATCTTTAAAGACAGTCTTATTGGATAAATCGACTAGTATGTTTGGGAGAATCCCCTAAGGCTGGGTAGCATGGTTGTTCTATACTTGAAAGGTAGTTAAGGATGGCTCTAACTTGGGTGACCAGAGATTATTCAAGACAAAGGTGGAAATGATGCATGCAGATGTGCCCTTAGAGTCGATGATGCAAAGGTGAATGAATAGGTTCGATATGGTAACTTGAATTTGAAAATTAGATGAGGATGAAGTCTAGGTATCAGACTGATCTTGATCAAAAGTAATAAAACACACATTTATGGGGTTGATGGCACCTAATGCATACATTATGGATTGACATTGTATGGGGCAGTTCCTAAGAAATTTCAAGGTATACATGGTAGTAGGGGACTATGCTAAGTCATGAACAATGCTATAATTGGGCATGGATAAGAATTAGCACTGGTAATCAAGCGACATAAAGGAAATTTTAGATATTTAGGGTTCACATCTGCGGGGGGTCGAGGTAACTATAAATTTGGGTCAACAAGGGGAGATTTAAAAGTTTATCTAGTGGAAGTGGTCTCAAGGAACAAATAGTACTGGTTTCATTGGGTTTTTAGGTTGACATCAAAAGACATTGTAAACAAGTGTTAAATTCCTGAATCAAACGGTTGGCTTGAGAATGCAGTATATTTTTCCATTGGTTATGCTATGACCACCCCTTGAGTAGGAAAAGGGTTTTGCAACACCATAGGAGGCTTGAACGACTAAGGTGGAGGAGGATACATCTGAGGGAAGGCCATAGCATCGTGGTAGTTAGATTCATCCCAAAGATGACGAGATCTAGCTAAGTGGGGGAAATGGTGAGTGTAGTATTCATAAACACTGTAGAAGGAACAAGGGTGATTAATTAGAAACTATGGGTTCTTTACCTACCTAAGTAGTTGATTAGGGTCTTGATTGGTGGGGATGACTCCATTATTCCCTTGGTGTTTGTAATGATTGAAAACATGTTACAAACCATGGGACTATTTATGGGCGAGGGATATGAGTGGTAATAATTGGTTTCAAATTCAACTCTTTTGGAAAAGGGGTCTAGAGATAACAAACGACATCAAATTGAGATGTGAAAAAAAATGGTTTAAGGAACCAAACCAAGGTGAATTACCCCAAATCTCATGAGATTACTTTAGAGGAGAAATGGTGATAAAGGGATGAAAGAAAAACGGGGGCTTGAAAATGCTAAAAAGTCCTATTGCATCCAAATGTGCAGATGGATAGGTCTCAACAAAAGTGACACCTAGTCCAAAAGAATGCATTAAAAACCTACTGCTACCTTGTGTTTCAACAAGTCAGCTATAAAAAATAACCAAAAATACAACAAGTATAACTACCTAAAAACAAAAAAATGACTCACTAACCTATGAGATATGGGAGCATGCAACCACCTAGATAATAGGCGGAATCCCTCACAAACCATATCCTTTATAGGGTGAATAAATATGCAGTAATAAAATACAATGTGGAAGACCAAAGTGGATAAGGGATATCCCCCTATCGAGAGGGATCCTAGGTAAAATATCCCTAGGAGAATGGAAACTAGGAAAGCCTATTCATGGAACATCCAAAAAGGTAAATCTACTGCTTAAGTTCTTTGGTCGCTGCACTTCAATACAGTAGTTGATAATGCAACGAGGACTATGAGTAGGTGTCCTTTGAAACTAAGTGGAGAGAAACATTACACCTAGCCTTATAGAACCAGTCTTGCAACTTTCCCTCCTAAGGCAGAGGCCATCCGACAAATTGATTTTAACCATGCTAAGAAATACTAGGGGATTTTGGTTCCTTATGAGTCAACAACTACGTTTCATATGTAAACAAAAACGGGGCGTTGTTTTGATACCTAACCCTAGTTCTATACTTGACTACAATTTTCTTTCAGACCTCAAGTGAGGTTATTGTGTGTTTGATTAAGGTAAATTTTTTAGATTAGCTTGTTGTCATGAATCAAGCGTTATAATTGTTAAGGTGTTCTTTTATGTGCGAGTGAGGTGTGTGTAACTAGAAAGTAAATGCTGAAAAATAAAAATACAAACAAAATAACTACAAAAGAAAGCTATAACTATATCAAAATTTCCAAATGAGTAAACAATCAGCTTTTGATCCTTGCTGATCACGCTAAGCACTAAGGGAGAGAATACACTGTCATTACATTACCCACAAACTCATGCAGCTATGATAAATCAGAAATATAAATATGAAATAGATGAACAGGGGGTTGGGTCGCTCTAACCAAGGTGGGATAATTGAGTTGACAATCGCAATCCTTTCGAACAGGTACAATGTAATAAGATGGAAACCAAGCAGATCCAAGTCTCTCTTATCAGGCTATAGGGGGCGACTGAGTTACACAGTCTAGGAAGGCCTGAGCGAATGGGTCACACCAAGTCTAGAAAACAACAAAATTGAGGTCGAGTAAGCAAGTTACACTTATAGGGGAGAAAAGAGTGACTAGTTCATGCATATCAAGAAATTAAGGGTGATTGAGTTACACCTTATGGTAGAAATTGCGCGAGCAGACCTTGAAAAGGTAGGTCGCACCTTTCGGGGGAAAATTCACGACTTAGTCACACTTATTGGGTAAAAAAATGTGACTAGGTTGTACTTAATTACGAAAAAGGAGTGACTTGATCATGTGAGTGCAAGTCACGGGTTTCAGGGTCTCGAGGGCAACTGCGTTTCTCTCTCTAGTCTAGAATGGGTGACTAGGCCACACCAAACTAGAAAAAAGACACGACGAGCATCATTTTGACCAAAAAAATGAATGTAAAAGGCCAAATTTTTCATCATCATAATCCTAACTGGTCGGAATAGGATGATTTTGGATGCTTGAACCAACAGGAGGTGTTCGATGAACCTAAAAAGAAATAAATTAAAAAAAAATTGAAAACGTTTGAAATAAAACTTGAAATCAAACACTGATCTAAACAAACCATAGATCGATGGATATTGACTGGGTTGGCGTCACCAATATGTAGCTAACAATTTCTCACTAGTTGGTGCAGAAAAACACCTACTAATATTTGAGGAAATCTTAGTAACATCCGGGAAGGAAAATAAAAAATGAACAAAAATTAAATTGCTACACTTTCATAAGTAAATTTAATGTAGTAAACTAGAAATTACTATGTGCATTGAGAAACAAAAACACAAGAAATATACACATACAATGAAAACTTTATTTCTTTTATAATACCAAATTTGGGTGGTACAAAGAATTGGTACCTCAAAGGGGGCCCTTACAATAGTGCGAGAAATGGTGCTCTTGGTCTCTAATGGTTAATGGTTCTCCAACTTAAACCCATAGGTTTCCATTGTCAACAATAATGGGAATCCAAGACAAAAATAGGGTTCTATACAAAATTGGGCAGAGTTTTGGCAGGGAAAAAAGAACTATATCAAATAGGGGCTTCCAACCTTTTATTTATATAAATTTTGACCAGCGGTAATTTTTCCCTTGGTTTTGGGCACACCATATTATTTGCCCATGGTTTTAAGTTTTTCCCTTTCTTTTTTATTTTTGAATGCCCTCCCCCCTCATTTTTTTTCTCTTTTTGTATTTTGGGGATTATTTATTCATTTTTATGTGGGAAAACAATATTTTTGTCCATATGGTCATAAACGTAAGCTTTTTTTGGGTTGGTGCATACCAAAATTTAGGGAAAGGGATATATGAGTGATGTAGCTAAGGGGGGTGATCTAGGTGATACAATTTTGGGTTTTAACATTATGCTTTACAATTATTGGTATAATATGGAAATGTGTCCTTTCCTTATTCTTATGATCTCAAGTTTGGTATATCTCATTTTGTATACATGGTTACTGTCCTGATTTAATTTCCATTCCCCCAATATGAATTCTTAATTAGTTCATATCATTCCCTTCTCTAGTTCCTTAGGCCTTAATGTACCCAACATTTCTCTATTGGGTTTTGTATTTAACAAGTATTTAGGTTTAGAATGATAATTGATATTAGTTTGACACTAGGTTATTTTTGAAAATAAAATTGTTGCTTTCTCTTTAATTATTACTTAATACATTTCTTCCTTTTTCCTAATATGTCACATGGTCTGTATATTTATTTACTTGTTAACACATTTCTAAGTCATATTATTTTGAGTGGGATTTGTAGTTCTTGTGAAATGTTCTCTCTTATTATGATTAGTACAAGTAGTCTACCTTAGGGAATAATGATTTTGTGAATTTCAAGTGTTTGGATTGATGCTTTTTTTCTCTCTCTCTCTCTTTTTTTGGTAGATATTTAAAATATGTTCTTGACAAATTAACCTTGGATCAAACATGGTTATTACATTATGTTTCTAGGAATATTACACCTCTTGTAGACAAGAGTTGTTCCTCTAGTCAGAATGGTTCATATCTAGAACAAATGACTAACATGGAATGTCAAACTCTCCCTAGATATGTTTAGACACTTGAATGGAATACCATGCTTCTTCTATTAACGGATGTCTTCGCTATCCTTGAATATTTTTCCTCTGTTTACCTGCAAAAATAGAAGACAACAATATAAAGTGATAGCATACAGGATATAAAAACTGGATCTATAATTGTGACAAAGGAGTCAAGCAATACATACACATGATACAACATATATGGGAAAGAGAAAAAATTCTTTATTAACAATAATTGGAAAGATTACGACCTCGGTGCCTTGGTGTTGAGAATCCCATCCAAAAGCCCTTTTTCCTCTAGCTTCAACTTGCATCTAAGGACTCAAGAATGATTTTGGAAGAGTTGGGTATGCAACGCAATTATTCCTCCTTCTCCCCATGGGGGATGAGCCAGTATTTAAAGGCATGGGAGGATAGGTATGGTTGAGGATCTCATGGGTGAGATGGAGAGAAGATCCAAAAATGAAGGATTACGAGCTCCAGCTAGTCCTAAGCCATAGGGATGAGGATCCACTAAGGCAAGCTTCAAGAAGCCTCTCGAATCTTCTCTTTTTTCCTTGAAAACTCGAGCACTACTCCTTTAATGAATAAAAAATGCGGTGTTAAGGGGGTAATGCTTCTTGCAGTAAGGATAGAGGTGGTGGAACCACTCTTTTCTCATGTATTAGGAGTGTTGCTGACTTAGGTAACGCTTTTTGTCAATGGGGAAAGAGCATTACTTGCTCAATACAAGGGAGAATAAGAGGAGTATGTTCTACCTTTCATTTCTTCTGGGATAAAATTTGAGGGATTGAAGAAGACCAAGGAGGACCTATCTCATAACATGATGGTGACGAGATTTCGGTGTAACACATTATCATCCCACATTTTCTAGTTTCCAAAGGAAAACTTGTAATATTTTTAAACCTAATTTTTTTACATAGGTTGTCTTATAGAATTCCATACTATGATGCTTTGTATTTTAGTAACCCAATCCATTGAATTTAGAGTGTCGATACTTATTAACATTTGTTATAAATATGTTTACCAGTATTGCCTATTTATGGTTAGTTATACCTGTTAATTTTCATTAATAGTAAAGTATTGTGTGAGACTGGTGATTTCAGGGCATGTCCCATATGTATATTCTCAATGGCCTTTAAGATATTATTGAATAATATCTCATCATTCCTTTTATACAACCTATATAAAAATGTCTAAAGTTAGTGTCACCATCCTTATCAAAAAATATTCCTAACATAAGAAAAAATACAAAGCATAAACTTGTTCACCCATGGTATGTTCAATGTATGGGTTTCTGATTTAGTATTATAATCCCATAGTAGTAGACATTCCTAAAATAAGCATGAAAACAATGCATAATATTCTTCATGGTTAGTATCTTCATATCAGTGTTCCTGAAAATAACTAGATGGACAAAGAGTGACTCTAATCATAGACCATAATTTTCCTAAATCAAATGCACGAGGTCATGAGTCTGACGAGTATGCTTAATCCTGGAATCTAGAAGATGTTGTTTGACGAATACATTAAAACTTGAAATCCTCTATTTGAATGTTTCAATTCTTCTATTTGTAATGGTAGATAGTGACAACAATTATCTCATGTGTGTAGAAAATTGTGACCACAGGAACTTTCCATATGTACTCTTCCAGATTAATTTGTTCCTGACTTTTAATACTTTTTGAATCCTACCTTTGATCTCATAATGATTATTCCAGTGCTTTGTAGTCTCAATAAATTTTTTGATTTTTGGTAATAATATTTCCATTAGGAATAATAGTTTTATTTTGTTTCAAAATCTCCATAGTGACTCTCGAAACATTCTCATTCCCAAAATAGGAGAGATTCACTATTGATTCGTATGGATTTCTACTGAAAAAACCATTCCAACTGAGGTTCTTTGTTGTGGTTGATTACTTTCTAAGTAGTTCATATAGATTCTAAATTGGCAAGGACTTTGTTAGACTTTTGGATTACTCCAAAAGTGTTTACATCATGTCTAGGGTTTCTCCATGAGTTTTGGTGTATCCAAGATGGATTGTATCATGAAAGATGGTCTATGATGGATAGGAATAGTTGAGATAGCTTTCTTGATGGATACATGACCTCATGATGGTGTTGGATTGGATTTCTTCCCTTAGGCATTGTAGATATTATAGTAGTTTTGTGTATGCATGCTCTTCTCATCCTCTTGGTATGAAACATGATTTGGTATTCTTGTTTTTTTGTGATTAGTAAATTTATATCGAATAATCTTGATAGTGTATTATAATTTTCAAATTGAATGTTGTACATATTTGTATGGTTGGTAAGGTTTGTATGGTAAGATGATATTGTGGATGGATGCACTATGAACATTCCAATATATGCTAACTACCTTCCTACTCAATTGTCAATGTTTTCATGGATCCTAATTGATTTTCAAATGATGCAGAAGGTAGTATTGAGAAAATTGGAAACACTAACTTTTGTGATATATTGGAAGCACTTTAATCTTGTGAGTTGGTACAAATATTTGATGACACAGAGAATTGAATGGTCTTTGGAACCTTATTCATAATTCTGAAAGTTTTTTTTGTGCTAAGAATATAAGTTATGGTTTTTAAATCCATTTTGAAGTGCTGGTTTAGATTTATAGATATATGAATATTGGAATTCATGCTTCTGAAATATGTAGATGCAGTCCCAAACCCCTCAAAGGAGTAGTTGATTGACATTGTTTGAAGGAATTTCATGGAACATGTATATATACAAATATTCTTATTTCTATTTACAATGTGTTGCTTCCATATAATCCATGCTGATGCATTTTCCTACTTGTTTTTGTGCTACCATTTCATATTGCAGTTAATGCTTTATTTTCTATCACCACTTTGTAGAGCACACATGAGTTAATAATCTATACAATATTTAGGAATGAGGTGTGATATTCTTACATATTCATTTTAGACTCATGCACCTTATTTTCATGTGAGTGATTTCAATCTTCATTATATTCATTATGTATTCTGTTTCAACTGAAAAGACGTGTCTACTTCTTCTGTATTCTGTAAGGATTCCAAGGAAGATTTAGTAGTCTTGTTATACAAAATGTATATGGTTTTATAATGATCAAGCAAGACCTTAACAACGAAATTGAATTATTCTCTTACAAATGGGATGATAAGATACGTTTTATAGAGATATTGTTACTTTTATAAATACAAAATATTAAAGTGGAGCCACCTATTTCATTTGATGAAAAGTTCAATTGGGCCTTGTACTTGGAGATGAAATCAAATTAAAAGCATGTGTAAATTCCCTTTACATCAATGAAGATGTTCCATCTAGTATATGTTTACAGAAGGAGATGATTAGGATGGATGGAGAATTAAAAGTGGGAGAATCCGAGGAAGAAAAAGGAATTATGGTTTTTGCATCGTGGAGAGAAGGGACACATACATAAACTAATAATATACAGAAGAGAAATAATTATTTTTATATTGTGAAACAAAATACCACTCTTTGAAAGAATGTCCTTGCATTATAAAAGCTAAAATCAAGGGAAGAGAAGAAAATTCTATATAATGGAAAGGGTAGAAAACACCACATTATAAGGGGTAATGAGAGGCTTTCCACACTTTATTCCCATAAGGTGTATTGAAACATATATTGTTTCTTAGAAGATGCTTTCAAGCTTTGTGTACTTCTATTAAGTAGAAAATCCTCTTGACACATTGAAATGTGCCTGGACTTTTTCCCTTGGCTAGTGCAACATTTTGATTGGATTTTCCTAACTGTGAACCAGCTTGACCTTTAACAACATCACACATATTTCATGTGAAAAAAATGTAGAATTACATTGAATACACAAAAATTGTAAGGGAAACTCAACTAAAATTCATAAACATGCTCATTAACAAAAATTATATTCACTCAATCCATTACATTAAACATATTTCTGTTGGTTCTGACTGGGCAGACTCGGGTTTACTTTACTGTACCAACAAAACCCCTAGCTCACTATCCCTTTTGGCAACAGACCGCAGAGCGGACTGAAGTCTCACCTGAGGTGATCTTGGATGGGGTACCTGAAGACTCATGTGTCTTCAACCGGGTTCTGTAGCATCCTAGGGTCTCGCGACTCTTCTTAGCCAACGGGATCTCTCTGCGAGGACGATCTCTCCTTCTAGCTGGCGCTGATAGGGAGCGGAATCTTATCGCATCGTAGCTTCTATGGAAATGTGCAAACTTACTCTTCTGCTGAGCTCCTTCCCTACAATATCTCACACCGCAGCTCCCCAGACGATGCGATATCGCCTTTCTACTCTGTAATATGTCCTATAATGAGGCTCAATATGCGTATCAACTCTCAAGGTCCTGCGACCTCCCTCTTGGGTCTAATAAATCTGTTAAACTTCACCAGGGTGTTAAAACACTTCACTCAAACCTCTACAGTTTAATACACTAACATCAACTACGCTGAACTTGTGGAACTCATATACCGGAGTCACTTAGCGCTGTAACTGTCAACTATCATGAATCAAGTACTGATAAACTCATATACAGGCTACTTGATACATTCAACTTGCAGTTAACCTTCTATGTGCTATAAACTGAAGCATAACATACATACATTCATCAACTGATAAGCAACATTCATGTAACAGATAACATATATCAAACAGGTAAAACACAATCACATGAACAGTCGCACAACAAACAGGTTTTACGTGGTTCACTTCCAGGGGGGGAAGCTACGTCCATGGGAACTGGTTTTTATATTATATCTTGAGAGAGTAAACACAGTTCTGCTGCAACCTACTGTGCAGCCTGATATCTTCTGGGAAACTCCACACACACAACCGGGAGCCCTTCTCTCTTAGATCTCTTCTTCTTCTTATATTGCCTTCTTACAATATACTCTTCCTCTCTCTCTCAATCCCTGTGGATTGTTCAATCCTTGTGGATTGTTACATTCATGCTCAAGGAGCCAGCTACTGGTTATAGTAATATAACTACAGACTGAATAATAGAACCAGAGCTCGACTCTCTCTCAATGTCTTACAATACAACTGATTATGAGCTAACAGACTAACTGACTCTCTGACTAGCTAGCTAATTGTCTAAATAGCTACCCAACTGTCTAACCTTTTACAATACAAAATACATGCTTATATAGGTGGCCTGAAGGTCTTTCCCTGTTACAACACTGTGGGCCTTTCCCAACAGTAACCCAAAAACCCTAACTATGACAGTCGACGCATCTGTACCGTGGGTTGCCGCTTACCGTCACACCACAGCTTCCTGTAGTCTTCCACGCTTCCCAACGCTGATCGTGGGTATGGGTACCGCTTCCTTTACAGTCCTCTTCTATCCTTTATCTTCAATACCTTGGCCCGTTGCTCCTTTTCCTTTATGAGGGTAGCTGAGCCCTCTTGTCTTCGCTACTACCTTAAGTGTAGTGGTTGAGCTCTCTCTTCTCAGCCGCTCGGGTACTATTTCCTTTGACTTCTTCTTTCGATATAGCAACTTTTCCTGTAGCTGCGGGGCCCTGCTCCAACAATTTCACATCAACAAATAATTAAATGAAAAAAAAATGTAAAACATAAATAACCCACAAGTAACAAAGATACTTATCATTTCTCATGAATGTTTCCACCAAACTTGTTACAAAGGAGTGATCCACCTTTGAGTCATATGTATTTAGATGGTTCCATCAGGACAAACCACAAGGGATAAGGAAGCTATTGTGATAATTTTTTTAACTCAACACAACTCACAATACTCTTAACCCAACCATTTCCAAAACCACAGGGTACTCCATGAATCTTAGCCAACTATTAAATATATATGGGTCTCTTCCTCTCAACAATCACAAAAAACATGAGATATCCTATCTTTACTACATAGTTTCATTCATCCACAATCCCATCTCATTAAGTTCTCTAATGCAGGTGAGAAGATCCCATTTGTAGATTTCCATCTAGTAATAACCAATATAATATCCTCGGACTCATACACAATTAACAATCATTAGTTTCTTATGCATACATGGGTTCTAGCTTTCCCTAGCCTTTATTATCACTCTATTGTCATGGATTCCTCACCAAATTAGTTATTCCTCATATCCTACATGCCATCATAGATTCATATGTGATAGTTAAATTTCAAAGGGATATGTTTTGAACATCCCTTTACTAGGTGGAAAACAATGGGAATATTTTGTTAAGTGGTCCCTTCAATACCTTATCCGTGTAAAATTATTTTAAAAATATTTGGAAGTCAAGGAAATTCCTTATAGTTGAATGTCAATGGTTCCAAGTCCTATTGAAGACATAGCTGAGCAACCTATGTCTCAATTTATTCTTGAAAATTTCTTCTTGCCTCCATCTCCTAAAAGAAAATTTGGTGAGCTTATTAGATTCAATGTTCAAAGGCACCTTACAGTAGTTGGATTGTTTAGAAACAAGTTCTTTGGATGAAATGTCATACATGGCATCCAAATAGAAAGTTTATTTGGTGTCATTTTTATTCCATTTACTATTACAAATAGAAGTTATTCTTTCTCAATAACTATGCATTTTCATAGAAATTCTTGAATATTTGTACTTGCATTAAGATTGCAGCATGATCTTTGGATTACTTTTTTATGCACTAGACATAGTCTTATTCTTTGTTTAATGATATTAGGTTTATTTTTTTAATCCATCACCCTTCAATTTGTATATGAATCCTAAAGTTTAAACACCCAACCATTTTACTCATGTAATCAAGGTTTGTGTTTGCTTCTCTTGCTTTATATGGACACCAATTGTATTATATTTGACTTGTTTTTTAGAAATGTTTCTGGTACTTGTCCTTCCATTGAATTCAACAATATATTGATCTTATAAAGGTACACTACTCTATCCTATGACTAATCTCTTAGTTCACTATGTTGTTTTTTTTGTTTCTCTACATTTTTTTATGGGAAGGAAGTTTTGCAATTTAAAGAGCTATCACATATATTACTATCTTGTCAAATCATAATGAAGGCCATAATCAAGAGCATTATATGTATATATGTACGATTCCTAAATTCAGAATCAAGAAGATTGTTCATTGAGTTGGGCTCCTTTGCAGTTTTCTACTGTAACAATATATTTTGTTTTGAGTGCATAATTTGAACAATAAAAATATTGTCAAGTATAGTGGTCCTTTAATCCCAAAACACTCTTGTAAATTATTCTTGAATAAGTATTATCTTACATTGATTATTATTGATGCAAAATTTCCTTCCACATTCTCGTTGTTATTTGTCTTTATTAACT
Organism: Pseudotsuga menziesii; assembly: GCA_001517045.1. Classification (NCBI taxonomy): domain Eukaryota; kingdom Viridiplantae; phylum Streptophyta; class Pinopsida; order Pinales; family Pinaceae; genus Pseudotsuga; species Pseudotsuga menziesii. Next base: position 1,112,239 of record LPNX010787311.1, read on the forward strand.
CGAGGGAATAAGCATAATATCAACCAAGATCATCTCAATCAGGTATTTTTTGGTGCACGTATTTTATTAGATACCTCCAACACTTAGAAATTCTATTTCACATCTTGTTCATTTTGGTTTGTAGCTATGTAGAAAATTTTGAATTAAGATGTAGATTTGGAAAATATTCTTATTGTATTTGTCATGTAAAACCCTAAAAAGAACAATGTTATATCGTATTGTAATGTCATCTCCAAAATATATTATTATTTTTTATGTATTGTACTTGTAAAAGACAATTCAGACCTATAAAGGAAAGCCACCCAAAATACAAGTATAAATAGGAGGGCACACTCCTCATTTAAGACACACACTCACATCAAGCAATTTCGCTCCTACATGAGGAAGAGGTTCTCTCTAGTTAAGAAGAATATTTTTTTGGGTTCCAAAATACTTTAAAGACATCTATATCTTGTTGTTGGGCTTGATTAGAATATTCTTTTAATATTGTGATATTGTACTTGTTAACGAACCTATACTAAAGAAGTTTGTTGGGTTTTCTTTCCTTGAATGTTTTCCTAGAGGAGAAATTTTGCGTCTTTGTGTTTAATGTTGAATTTATTTCTTTCAGTCATCCTTATGCATGCAATTATTATGGTGTGATATGTTAAATGAATGAAATTGTAACATAATTTCTTGTAATTCCAAATTCTAATATGGTATGAGAGCCGTGCTGAAAGAATTCATTGCAATAATCGTAATAGCTGCAACATCTGAAACTGTCAGAGATGAGGGACCCATGTTTTTATCTCTTCCATTCATAGATCACGCTGGACCTTGGAATAATTGAAACCACCATATGAGGGTGAATCTTTCTGTGGAGACATATTTTAGATCCGAGGATTTTCATTTTTGACCTAATTACTACAAGATCAAGAAACTGGGATTTTCTAGTTTTTGCTTGTTTTGTCCACAAAATTAGTGAAAATAGGGTATTATCAAATTGCCTCAAGGAAGTGCATATTTCTAGTGGATTATTTTCTCCATTGAAGAACTTTCATTTTTGACCCTCCTCCTACTAGGGTTTCCAAAACTAGATTCGACAAGATGACAAACAACACTAAGGTTGATGAGAAGCTTGAAGGGGCTGATAACTTCAGAGCATGGAAGTATGGGATGCTCCTCGTCCTAGAAGAAAATTACTTGGAAAATTTTGTTGAATAAGAGGTTGCAGAGCCAGAGGGACATGAAGATAAGGAAAAACACAAGAAGAACATGATTAGGGAAAGGTGAATCATTACAGATTCTATCAAGGATCATTTGATCCCTCATGTCTCATATTCCAAGACTCCAAATAAAATGTTTGATGCTTTGACCAAATTCTATGAGGGAAATAATATTAATCAGAAGATGTCAATCAAAAGTTACCTCAAGAATCTGAATATGCAGAAATTAGAAACAATTAAATCCTACTTCACAAGAGTATCCCAAATCAAAGAACAACTTGAAGCCATTGGAGACATAGTTGAAGAATATGAAATATTGATGACTACATTGAATGTTCTCTCAAGGTCATGGGAATAATTTATTCAAGGAATATATTCTAGCGTAAATCTAACAAAGTTTAGTAGGCTGTGGGAAGAATGCACATAAGAAAAAGCTATATTGGTAGCAAGAGAAGATAAGTTGGGTAATGATGAAGATAAAGCATTTGCAATCCATACAAATAAATAAAAGAGTAGGAATGGTGTTCATCCTTCACAAAAGAATCAAAAGTTTCCAAACTTTCAAAATACTACAAGGGAATACTCAAAGTTTAGATGCTACACCTGTTAGAAGATGGGACATAGTGTAAGAGATTTTCCTCAAGCAAAATATTAGGTCAGAAAAGGAAGGAATAAAATACAGCATGCTCATGTTGTAGAAGAGGATGAACCAGTTTAGAAGAAAGACATGGAAGAATATTCAAGTGAAGAAGAATATCTCACAATATCCGCTCTTATTGGGATTGTCACTCATGGAAGTGACACATGGCTTATTGATAGTGGTGCTTCTAAGAACATGATTGATTACAAGGATTCTTTCTCAATTTTAATTAAGAAAGATTCACCTCACAAAGTTAATATTGGAGATGATTATCAGTATTATATTAAAGGAGTAAGAGAGGCCTCCTACAAGTTGGATTCTGGAAAGCACATGAAGATGAAGTAAGTGCATTACGTACCTGGTTTGAAGAAGAATCTTCTATCCATTTTTGCATTGGATAAGAAAGTATTGAGAGTAGCTTGGATATATGGAGAAGTTCTCATGTATCCAAAAGAAAAGAATGTTGATGATGTAGTTTTGATTGATGTTGAAGAAGGAGGTCTATACAAATTGAAGGGATACTCAAATTCAACAATAGTACATAGTTGTATGAATACATGTGATATATGTGTTAGGATTAATTAATTCTCCTTTGTCCAATATAGTCTATTTGGTCATTTTTCCTAACTTAGGAAGTTATTATCGTAGTACTAGAGTACGGGGGACACACCTAGAGGTTATGTTCCACTTACTGCATCTTCATGCATGAGTTTATGTGCCTCTAGGACCAATCCCTATATTATAGGAGCGCACTCTGGGTGCCACCAGTAGTCTCCTTTAGTAGACCTTGGTAGGTAAGAAGTTATGCTGAGTTATGTTCTAATTACAATCGGTTAGATCACAATTAGTTAGCCTAGCACCATTTTTTCATGCATGTACGGAGTGTGGCACCTTTTTTCCACCTACCTCATCAATTAACTGATTGTAGACTGGTTTAGACATCTGGAGTGAAACTAGTGATCTCCAACTGTGATTTTTTCCACACTTAGTTAGCTAAACAGTCATTTAGAGTTGGTATATTTTAATCCTATCCATGATATTCGAATTATATTTATTGTACTACCATTTTATTATTGATTAATTAATGAATATTAATGTTGTGATTATCTAAGCAATTATTGTCTGACTAATCTGAAATTTCTGTCATGAATTCTTTGATCAATGTATATTGATTTTAATTATTCCACTGCATATAACCTTTCCAATAGCTCTCATATTGGCATGTATATCTATGGTTATCAAATTTAACATGGTATTAGAGCCTTGTTTAGGATAAACTCAACCTCAGAAACCTCCATGCTTGCACCAAAAGAAGCTAAGTTTCCACATAATTCCTGGAATCATTGCATTGCTCCCTATGGATTATGTCCAGATAATTCTATCCAAATGTGATGGAATTTGAACAAGTGCATATTTCAAGGTGGAATGGTTTGAACTGACATATGATTGTGAATTGGATTGTTTTGCAGTGATTTTTTGCAAGTACCTACGTATGTATTGAATATTTGATTGATTAACATATAGTAAAATGCAGATTTTTTCTCCTCTTACACCCAGAATTCTTACACCCTTCAATTACATTGATTGGAGGAAAGATATGCATATGACCTTACATAATAAGGGACTGTATAGGATGATGATGGGAAGAGAAGGTGAGCCCTAGCAGTATGTTGAGAAATCCAAGTTTTTGAACTAGCTAGATGAAGCCTTCGGCTTCATGTTCATTCACATATCTAGGGATATTCGATTTCACCTTGAGGGAATTAGAAATCCAAAGGAAGTTTGGGACAATATTGAATCTTTGGTTAGAAAACAAGATGAGATTAGAGTCCATATTCTGGAGAATGAACTCATTGCACTACAGTGCAACATTTTCGAGACTATTCAACAATTATTTTCAAAATACAAATCCCTTGTACTGCAATGAAAACAATGTGGGATAGATAGGAAGGATGAGTATCCTGTGCTGTCAATTTTGAGCAAGCTTGGATCATACTTTTTAGTCTTTGTCTCTACTTTACATTCCAGAAGAGTTTCCATTCCAATTGGAAAATTCCTTCTCTAGATGCTTTTGCAGAGTCTTTGATCTAGGAGCAAGACAAATTGATTCAGATGGGAGTGCTTTAAACCTCCAAGAATCAAGCACTCTTAGCTGGAGACTTGAGCGATGCACAAGCACGAGCAAATAAAAAAATGAAAGAGACCAAAAGTACTGATTTGAATCCAAAGGAGAATCATAAATCTTTCGACGGAGCCTCAGTTTCCAAGAAGAAGAAATTTGAAAAATCTCAATGCTCCTACTATATGAAAGGATTTCATCCAGAAAGTCATTTTATGAAGAATACCATTGATCAATGGAAAAATTCCTTGAGCAACACAATATTTCCCTCCCTGAAGGCTCAAGGAATACTGACTAGAGAAATGTCTAAAGATAATTATGATATATACCATGCACTGAAGGATGTTGATGTAATTGTAACTTCGGAATGTATTCACTTATATTTCTTATGTATTGTACCCTGATGTTTATTCTAGGATGTGTCTGTAATGCACTTGAGTCATGTCATGCACCGATGTTCCTATCGGGAAGTTTCTATAATGTAAAAGTCATGTCAAGTCATTGTGGGTAACCCTCCTATTGGTCAAGGGTTAAAGTCCCATAGTTGTGTGGCCCTAGGGTTATTAGACTATCCTAGTGAAGTCGACCCTAGGTGAGTCATTGTAATTCGATGCAATATTCCCCACCATCTAAGTCAAGGTTAACCCTCCTTGTTGAGCAAAGGGAAAAGTCCCCACAAGTTATGGGGCACTAGGGTTATTAGACACTCCTAGAGATGTCAGCTCTAGTAAGTAATTGTTAAGTGAGGCCGACATATTGGAGTGCACTTCAAGTGAAAAAAAGAATAGAAATAGAGAGTGAGCCTCTCTATTTATTATACACACACTCACTCATTCGGGCACATGAGTGAGAGAGGAGAAGCTCTCTCAGTGAGAGAGAGAGAGAGAGAGAGAGAGAAGTTGTGGAGATCATCTTTATGTTTTTGGGTTTTACTACTGCCATTGGTGCTCATTATATCCTTGAGGAAGTTGCGGGGTTTTCTCCTTTATGTTTTCCCTGAGGAAAATTCTTTGTGTCTCTTTTCTCTTGTGTTTTATTGTTGTGCATGTTATTCTCTCAGTTAAAGATCCTAAGATCATAATGCTAGCTTGGAATTATAAAAATCTAACATGGTATGAGAGCTAACCTAAGAAGAAGACACTGTGCAGTTGCAGAAGCTAGGGATTCTTACCTTTTTTGTATTTCTCCACAACCCATCAGCAAAATTATGCTATCCTAACTCTCCATTGAAGGGTGCATCTTTCTATCGAAGTGAAATTTGATTCGAAGCATTTTTAGTTTTCGTGCAGAAAATTAGGGCTTTCTACAGAAGAGGAATTTTTGAGTGAGACTGGAATAGGATTACTCCTCATAAAACTTGAAGTTTAGAGACCTGGATCAATATTTTTATTTGGGTGAAACTCCAGGAAAGTCAAACCCTAGTGTGAGCCCGAGTTGGAAAAGTCAAACCCTAGTATGAACCCGAGTTGGAAAAAACCTAAAATACTAAAATTGCTAAGTTTTGGTAAATTTTCTATATCCTAAGATTGAAGATGTATCAGGAGCTAAAAAATTTTGAGGCCAAATATGAAATCCTTATTTACACTGTGTCCAAAATTCAGCCTCACATTCTCTATATTCTGGGATATATGATCCCTCCAAATTAGGGTTCCAGCCTCTTATAGGATTCATCCCTAAACAGGACACCTGGGGAGAATTGCTATATCTTGGGCTAAAGAGGTCCAAATGAAATTCCTGAAGATGTTGAAGAAAGGGAATAGAATTTAATTTCTATGGTCTGAGATTCAGACTCAGAAGATGAACTAGTGACACGTGAAAGTCCATACAACTTTTCTATTTTGAACAGTCCAGTAATAGGTCACCTTGGGAAAATGATCATAAGTCCCAATTGGTGAAAAAAATTCTGACTAAACCTATGGTGTTGGAACGGGGACATGTGAGGATTCCTCAAGGAGACATTTTATACATGGAGGAATATTAATTTTGGAGATACCATAGAAATAGTAATAGGAATTTCTACAGAAGAAATTGAAAAACTAGGGCTTCTTGTTCCAGGACCTTCCCTCCACTATTTTCAGAAAAGGAGTACATTGGATAGATCACCTTGAAGATATATATATTTCTATCCAATCAGATATGAAATATTCCAAGTTTTGAAAATTAGATTTTCTATGACAAACCCTAGATCATCCAGCTCTAAAACCAGGACGGACACCTTAAATCGGTAAGATCTAATATTTTGCTATTTTCATTTGAGGTTCTCATTTCAAAGTGATCTATCACATCAGCTTGATGATAAGCTCGGTGAAGTTGACAACATCCAAGCATGGAAGCATATGATCCCCTTGCAGAAAATGAATTGGACACCTACACAAGTAGAGAGGTTCCAGTTCCAGAGGGAGATGAGGCTAGAAGCCTTACACAAGAAGAACTTGTTCAAGGTCAAGAAGATCATTGTTGATTCAATCACGGATCAACTTGTACCAAAAGTTTATTTACTAAAGAAACCAAATATGTTTGATTCCTTGACCAATATATTTGAAGGGAAGAACATAAATTAGAATATGGCATTAAGAAACCAGTTGAAGAATGTGAAGATCCAGAATGGAGAGACCATACAGTCATACTTTACGAGGGTCTCTCAAATCAGAAAACAACTTGAAGCGGTAGAAGAGGAAGTGGAGAATGTATAAGTGGTGATAACCATCTTGAATGGCCTCCCAGGATCATGGAATTCATTCATTCAAAGAATGTGTGCCAGAAGGAAGTGATTACTTTCACCAGACTCTGGGAAGAAGAAGAAGCTCAAATCATAAGAAGAGAAGAGAAGATGGGAGCAACTAAAGATCAAGTTCTCACCATCCAAAGAAGATCCCTCGAGCAATGAGAAATATGAAGTACTCAACTCTTGAAGAAACTCTTATATAACTTAGAATTTGGATAAGAAATGATGAATGAAGAGGATGATGAAGCTGAAGGCTCAAGAAGGAGTCTACCTATGGAACAAATAAAGATAAGTATTCAATTTTCATTTCATGATATTGTTTTGTTATGCATTTGTTTATATTCAGTTGATGTATTATGCATGATAGGATGTTTGCATTAATGACAGTATACTAGTAATATGCATGTGATGGTTAAGTAGCTCATGGTGCTATACAACTCTCCATCGCTACTTATCTAGAATGAAACCTCTTTGCTGACATATTGGATTAGTGCACTATTATCTCCCAAAATAAATTTATTTTCATTAAGTTCACACAAAATAATTCATTTCCATAGTATGAAGGGTTTAACGCATGCAATGAGGGATATGAATGTCACTAACATTTTTGAAAGCATCTATTTTTTATGCAAATTTCACAAAGTTGTAGCTTCGGTGGCTTGGGTGAGGATCAGAACATCTCATTAGCCATCAAAATATGGAAGATAAATAAAAGGTGGAAGACCCCTTTGGTGGTAAGGCATATTGCTAAAATATTTACTTCCATCAGAACATTCTTAAACAGTGAGCGGAGAAGATAGTGGCTAAAAGTTCCGCCACTATGGAGAAGATAGTGGCTAAAATTCTGCCACTGTGGAGAATAGAGGGATTAAAATTTACGATGGTAAGAAGTTTTGAGTTCGGATTGCCAAAGTTACGGAGTCTTAGTTCACTACGAAGCCACAACAGCAGAAGAAAGACAGACTACAGGTTCTGCGAGCAGATGAAAACTTAAGTGTCGGAACTTGAAAGCACTAACTGTCGGTGAGTTAGTCCACTAAAGAACCAAAAGGGAAGAAGATATACAAACTATGAGGTCTGTGAATAGATGAAAAATTTGGTGTCAGAACTTAGAATCACTAGCCGTCAGCAAGATAGTTCAAGGGGGAGCCGCAACGGTGGAAGAAAAACATACTACGGCTTCTGCTAAATGAAAAAACTTCTGATAGCACGACAATAGAAGGTCATCGACGATCGAAAGACATACAGACTACGGATCGATGAGTTCACAATGAAGATCCTCCGTAGTGTCGATGGCTTAAAGGACTAAAGCTCCAATTCCAACATCATCAATTAACTTTTGGAAGTGGTAAATTTAGTTCGTTCCACCTCTAAAACAGTGGTAGCGACCGTGGTGGTAAGGTAGAGAATCTGGTGGATTAAAAATTGAGTCTTGGAGTGCCAAAAGTGTAGAAACACTGAGATTTGGAGTGCTGAAATGGTGGTAGCGTTGAGACTTGGAATTTCAACGAGCTAAAAGAAAAATCCCCTGATCGGCGACTGTGCCGACAATACAAAAAATCCAGCGGATTAAACAAGAAAAACCACTTCAGTTAAATGCCGATACATTGGCTATTGGTAGCAATTTCATACTGAACCAGCAATGGGGATGATCAGAAACCACTTAAGTCATTAAAATATTTCTCAGTGAACTAGATATTCATAATAGATAAACAAATAGTTAGCAAGGGTTTGAAGCCCTAATCTGGAAAAACTATCACTTTCAATTATTTTTTGTGTAAAGAAATCGGATTTTCAGGATCTATAATTTTTGCAGAAGGCTATAAAGCCCATGATTAATTTATTAATAAAGGTTCAACTTCGGGAATTTATAAGCCCATTCCATTATCAAGCGTCTGAACTGGTTTATTCTAAATATAAGCTCTTTTGTTGTGATTCGTTCAGCCATCTCTTTCTTTATTGTGTTTATTGCCTGAATGTGCATTTAGGTCATTGTCAGATTTATTAAAAAGCCGATAGCTATAATCCTATTGGTTATTTAGTGATACTTGATTTATAAATACCATCCTCAGCAGGATTTAGCCATTTATATGCATGTTTTATGTGTTTAAGTCTTCCATCCTGGTGAGTTCTCCATCCCTACACCTTTTTGTCAAACTACTGAACAAGTTGTGACTAAAATCCTTGTAATTGAATGAGCTTCATGCATGTCTTGAGAGTGAGAGGTTATATAAGTTATCTATCTTGATCCATATCAAAAAACCCTAAAAAACAGTTTATGTTACCAGGAATCCTCGAACTACAACCTAGAGGAGTTTCCTGGAGTGATAGCAAAGTGGCGTCATTGCCAGGGAGAGGAGATTGAAGCTCAGCTTCCCTAGGAGATGACATAGATCCATGCTTTGATGATAGACAAGGCTTGGAAATTATTACGGTTGTAATCATATATCTGGTGACTCCAATGATATAAGGTGGCTTCAAGAAGACAAAGTACCAGATAAAACCCAAAGGGGCCACCAACAACACCCGTTTCAGATCTAGAATAAATCTTGAGGAAAGCTAGGGATTTACTAAGATAGACCAGCAGTGCTGCACAAAATGCTACATCAGGTATTTCAAAAAATATTTCTGCTGAAACTTTTAATTCCCAAAAAATTTTAGATACATCAGAAAAATCTAGGGCTTGGGCATCTTCAAGCACTGCTTCCTGTAACGATCCAATCCCTGGTGACTTCAATGGGATAAGTATACTACCGCCTTCTCAGCAAATATTTTCATCAGTGCTTCCTTCCACATCCCTGTCCATACCCATTTCAAATATGGCTACCCCTCAATTGACCAAGATGGAAAGGATCCTTGTAGCTAGGTATGCACCCCTAATTTTTCCAAATCCTCTCGCAGCCATGCCTACCGGTGATTACCTCAAGTATATGCCTAAGTTTACTGGGGAAAGGGATTTCATTGTTGAAGAACATCTAGAGGCTTTTTATAGCTATGCTGAAAATATAAATATAGAACATGAAGATGTATGGACCAGAGTTTTTGTGCAAAGCCTAGATGGCCAGGCTAGGAAGTGGTTTAAAGAACTGCCTGCTAGGTCAATGGTAGGAATAGAGTGCCTAGATAACATTTTTCTAAAGCATTGGGGAGAGAGGAGAGACCACCTCTACTATATCACAGAATTTAGCAACCTAAAAAGACAAAATGGTGTGTTTGTCTCCAACTTTACCAAGAGATTCAACAACATATATAGCAAGATCCCCACTGAGATTAAGCCCACTGGTACCTCAGGTATGATAACTTATGTGAATGCCTTTGACTCTGACTTCTACCTACTTCTCAGAGAAAGGAGGTTTTCCTCCTTATCACTCATGTAGGATGCTGCCCTGGAGGTGGAGTCAAACATTCTAGCATCTTAGAAGGTCAAAGGGAAGGTGGACGAGAGAAATTATCCAACAGACTATAGTGGGGCTTCTGCATCAGAGAACAAGATTGAAAAAATGACCAAACTTTTAGATAACCTGACTACTGAAATGTCTAAATTGAAAGACCAAGGACATCTGTTGGTAAGGGGTAAGGGGCCAAGTGACTTCGCTCCTCAAAACCCAAATTTTGTTCCTTATAGAAGAGGAAACCCCCCAGTTCAGATTCTCAGAAGGGAGAGAAATCAATGGGAAGATCAATGGATAAGAGATCCATTTCAAAAGACTATATTAGAAGAAGAGCCAGAGTTTATTGAAGAAGAAGGAGAAGCTGAAGACAATATCCACTACATGGAGGATGAGGTGGACTACTCTTTTCTAACACAAGCAGAATATGAAGAAGCCCTGATTGATGAGCATATCACTAAAGAGGATGTCTATCAGGATGATGCTCAGGGAGGTTACTAATTGAGTTCTAGGTTGGTTGCTCCCCTCAAGAAGAATGTTGTACTTGTCAAGCTGCCTGCTGTACCAGCTAGAAAGGTTGTTGTTTTACCAAAGAAAGGGGTTGTCCCATCCAAAGCATTGCATAAACCAACACCTTCAGCCACACCTGATCAAGTCCAACTCAAACCTACAGCTCATGAGGTAAGGTTTACAAATAGGCTACATTATTCTTTTAACCTTGAGTCTGAAAATCAAAAGTTGAAAATCCCTTTCCCTTTAATTGAGTTAATGAAGAATGATGCATTTAAAACCTCCATTTTGAATTCCCTTTAGCCCAAGGTGCACATTGACACTGAATTTGTGAACCTGCAAGATGAAAATCTTGTTGTAACCCTGGGCCCTGTGATCGAATACCTAAAGGACTCTTTCCCACCATTCTATATATCCTTGAACATCCATGATAAAATCCTCCATAACTGTCTGTTGGATTCAAGAGCCTCTCATAACTTAATGCCAAAGGCTGTGATGGATGAGATCGGCCTCAGCATTACCAAGCCCTACCATGATTTATTCTCCTTTGACTTTAGGAAGGTCAAGTGCTTGTGCCTCATCAAAGACCTTGCTATAAACTTAACTTGGTTGCCTTCGAAAAGCGTAATGATGGACATCGTAGTGGCTGATATTCCTCCAAAATTCAGCCTTTTGTTGTCCCGGTCATGGAGAAAAAGATTGGGTGGCACCCTTCAGATGGATCTCACATACACCACCATTCCCATGTTTGGAGGGGAGACTAAGAGAATGTACAGGGAAAATAAGCTAGCATACATCATAAGAAAGGAGAGACGCTCAGTGAATCACCCGATCTATGCCATGGACACCGATTTCGGATCTTGCATTTTGCAAATAGATGATAATCAACAGACATCAGTTCAGCTCATTGAGCCCATGCATCCGCAGCCCGAAGAAGTCATAACAGTGATATGAACCATGTATTTCGATGGGGCTAGTGCTCAAATCTCAGTAGGCGTGGGTGTCGTGTTGATATCCCCATCTAAGGAAAACATTCACTTGTATTACAAGCTCAATTTCAAGACCACTAACAATGTAACAGAATATGAAGCCTTGCTGCTAGGATTTAAAGTGGCCAAGGAGATGGGAATCATGTGCATGAATATTTTTGGGGACACAGACCTCATCATACAGCAGGTCAACAACACTTTTCAGACGAAAAATATCAGATTGAAGGCCTACAGGGATGAGGTATGGAAACTCAGAGACTCCTTTATGTTTTTTGAACTGTCATATATTCCTAAGGATTTGAATCACCTGGATGATTCCATGGTTGTATCTGCAAGTCTATTTGTTCCTCATTTACCCCCTAGGCTCAGCTATGATGTTTAGGTCAAGTACATACCCTCTCTGCCAGACAATGTAAAATTTTGGAGGGTGTTTGAAAATGATGGGGAGGTTAGTAAATACCTGTAGTTAGTGGATGAATTCTATGACATACACATAGACCTGGAAAACCTTAACCTGGAGGAATCCCTGCAGTTAAAAGATAAAGCGACTGAGCACAATATTGTCCAATTACCCAGCAAATACATACCTCGAGGTCTAGTACCACTAGAAAAACTGTTTGATCACAATGACATCCCGTTCAAGCCTACCAAAAGGGAGCTAGATCCTGCTGTCCAAGATCACAACATAGGAAGCCAAAGCCATCCAAAACTGATAAATCTATCCACTGGGCTGACTGCTGAACAGAAGTATGAATATTATAGCTTGATAAAAGAGTTTGTTGATGTCTTTGCATGGGAGTATAGTGACCTAAAAATGTATGACACCAACATCATCCAGCAAAGGATTCCTTTGGAGAAGGACACCATTCCTTTCAAATAGAAGCTGAGACCCATCAGCCCTCTTCTATTACCAGTGATTGAGAAAGAGATCCACAAAATCCTCAAAGACAAGATCATAATCCCCATCAGGTATTCCCAGTGGATTGCAAATCTAGTGGTGGTAATTCAGCAGCTGTCAATACCAAGGTCAAAAAGAGACATTCAGTCCTTTTTAGGAAAGATAAACTTTGTCAGGAGATTCATTACAAATTTCTCTGAGCTGGTAAAGCACATAATAACCATGCTAAAAAAGGATGCAGAAATCAAGTGGACTGACCAGGAAAGAATTATTTTGAATACATTAAGAAAGCCATCATGGAGGCCCCAAACCTGATTAGTCCCAACTACACCAAGGGTTTTTACATTTTCTATTTTGCATCTTATGATACAGTGGCAGATGTGTTATTACAAAAGAATGATGAAGGTCTTGATCATCCAATTGCTTCCTTCAGTAGAACCCTGAGAGATGCTGAGTTGAAGTATGACCCAATTGAGAAGCAGGATTATGCCCTCATAAAATCTTTGAAGAACTTTAGAATCTACATTCTCCATGCAAAGGTCAATGTGTATGTCCCTTCAGCTACTGTGAAGGATGTTTTGACTTAGCCTGACATTGATGGGAAGAGAGCTAAGTGGATTTCCAAACTCATTGAGTTTGATGTAAAGGTGAAACCCACCAAGCTGGTAAAGGGATTAGGTATGGCCAAACTCATGGCCAAAGAAAACTGTGAATTGATGGGAATAAATTTCACATGTGTCATATCAGAAAAGGTGTAGACTATGGTAGAAGCTGAAACAAAAGTAAATCAACATCAGGATAACAGTCCACCAGTAGCTGAGAACATATCTTCATGTGAGTGGTACTCAAGTATTATTCAATTTCTGCTTAAATTAGAAGTTTCTCCTGATCTCACTCCTAACCAAGCACGAGCCCTTAAGTTGAAATCTGTTAAGTTTTGCATAATTGACAAGCTGCTGTACTGGAGGGATCAGTCTAGGATTTTTTTAAGGTGTCTAGATAAAGAGGAAGTAGAGCAGGGCATGCATCACTTTCATTCCAGTACATGTGGAGGACACCACTACTAGAAAACCACAGCCCACAAGATCTTAAAAGTAGGATACTATTGGCCAGCCCTCTTTGCAGATGTATGCACTTTTGTAAGGGCTTGTGACCAATGCCAACTATTTATAGGGAAGCAGCAGCTCAAGTCCTTTCCCCTTAGGCCTGTTATAGTGAATGGGCCTTTCCAGCAATGGGGCCTGGATTTCATAGGTGAAATAAATCCATATTCCAATGGATAGCATAAATGGATATTAGTAGCCACTGACTACTTTGCCAAATGGATAGAAGCAGTACCCACCAGAAATGCCACTCACCAAGTCATCATGATATTTTTATATGAGAACATCTTCAGTAGGTTTGGTTTCCCAGTAAGGTTAGTGACTGATAATGCACCAGATTTTAAGGCCGGGGCATTAGTGAAAATGTGTGAATCAATGGGTATCCAACTGGTGCACTCCACATCCTATTACCCCCAAGGCAATGGCCTGGATGAGTCATCCAACAAAATCTTAGTCAGAATCATCAAGAAACTGCTAGAGACAAATGAGAAAAGTTGGGATTCAAAACTTAATTTTGCTTTATGGGCTAATAGGGTAACAACCAAAAGATCCATAGGGACTTCTCCATTCAAGTTAGTTTACGGCACCGAGGCCATCATTCCTATTGAGCTCATCCTTCCAGTGGCAAAGTTATTTTAGGAAGAGGAAGATGAACCAAATGATATGATGAGAAGGATGATGGATTTGGTGGAGTTACAACAGATCAAGGAGCAAGCTGTGGGAAATTCAGAGGTTCATTAACAGAGGATAAATGGCATTTTTGACAAAAGAGCAAAGGTAGACAACTTCCAGGTCAGATATTAGGTCCTCAAGTGGGATGCTGTCAGACAGGACAAGGGGAAACATGGAAAATTTGAATCTTTATGGATTGGCCCTTTTGTTATAGGCCAAGTATATGAGAATAACACCTTCAAATTGCAGAATCTGGAAGGTGAAGAGGTATTCGATGGCCCAGTAAATGGGCGGTTCCTGAAACTCTATTTTATTTGAGGCTTTGAGGCCTTATGATTGTAAATTAGTAGATAGTAGGTTGCTTTGCTTTCATAATAAGACTCCATTCCCAATGGAACAATAAAGAATAGTCTTAAGTTACTTGGTTGCTTTTAGGGAAAGGAATTTTGGTCTGGGGTTCTTGGGACCTCATAGGGAGGTTCCCATCCCCAAGTAGGAGCCAGATGTTATCTCCCAAAATAAATTTATTTTCATTAAGTTCACACAAAATAATTCATTTCGATAGTATGAAGGGTTTAATGCATGCAATGAGGGATATGAATGTCACTAACAGTTCTGAAAGCCTCTATTTTTTATGCAAATTTCACAAAGTTGTAGCTTCGGTGGCTTGGGAGAGGATCAGAACATCTCATTAGCCACCGAAAGATGGAAGATAAATAACAGGTAAAAGACCCCTTCAGCGGTAAGGCGTATTGCTGAACTTTTTACTACCATCGGAACATTCTTAAACATTGAGCGGAGAGGATAGTGGCTAAAAGTTCCACCACTACGGAGAATAGAGGGATTAAAAGCTACGATGGTAAGAAGTTTTGAGTTACGATCGCCAAAGTTGTGGAGTCTCAGTTCACTATGGAGCTGCAACGACGGAAGAAAGACAAACTACGGGTTCCACGAGCAGATGAAAACTTCGGCATCAGAACTTGAAAGCACTAACTGTCGGCAAGTTAGTCCACTAAAAAACTGAAAGGGTGGAAGATATACAAACTATGGGGTCCGCGAGCAGATGAAAGCTTTGGTGTCGGAACTCGGAAGCACTAGCCATCGGCAAGATAGTTCAAGGGGGAGCTGCAACGATGGAAGAAAAATAGACTACAACTTCTGCTAAATGAAAAAGCTTCTGATAGTGCGACAATGGAAGATCATCGATGATTGGAAGACATACAGAATATGGATCAGTGAGTTCAAAACAAAGCTCCTCCACAGTGTCGGTGGCACAGAGGACTAAAGCTCTGATTCCAACATTTTCAATCAACTTTCAGTAGCGGTAAATTTAGTTCATTCCACGTCCAAAACAGCGGCAGGGCTCCAGTCTAGGGTGCCAATGTGCTAGAAGACAGAACTTTCGATCAGTGACCACGACACTAAGGTAGAGAATCTGGCAGATTAAACATTAAGACTTGGAGCATCAAAACTGTATAAACAATGAGACTTGGAGCACCAAAACAGTGGTAGCATTGAGACTTGGAGCGCTGATGAGCTAAAATAAAAATCCCCTGATTGGCGACTACAGCGACAATACAGAAAATCCAGTGGATTAAACAAGAAAAAGCACTTCAATTAAACATCAATAAATTGGCTGTTGGTGGCAATTTCATACTGAACCAGCAGTGGGGATGATTAGAGACCACCTCAGTCATTAAAAGATCACTCAGTGAACTAGATCTTCACGGTAGATAAACAAATAGTTAGCAAGGGTTTGAAGCCCTAATCTGGAAAAATTATCACTTTCAATTATTTTTGGTGTAAACAGATTAGATTTTCAGTATCTGTAATTTTTGAAGAAGGATATAAAACCCATGATTAATTTATTAATAAAGGTTTGACTCTGGGGATTTATAAGCCCATTCCATTATCAAGCATCTCATCTGGTTTATTCTAAATATAAGCTATTTTGTTGTGATTCATTCAGTCATCTCTTTCTTTACCGTGTTTATTGCCTGAATGTGCATTTAGGTCATTTTCATATGTATTAAAAAGCCGATAGCTGTCATCCTATTGGTTATTTAGTGATATTTGATTTATAAATACCATCTTCAGCAGGATTTATCCATTTATATGCATGTGTTATGTGTGTAAGTCTGCCAACTTGGTGAGTTCTCCATCCCTGCTCCTTTTTGTCAAACTATTGAACAAGTTGTAACAAAAAGCCTTGTAATTGAATGAGCTTCATGCATGTCTTGAGAGTGAGAGGTTACATAGGTTATCCAGCTTGATCCATATCAAAAAACCCTAAAAAACAGTTTAAGTTACCAGGCATGCTTGAGCTACAACCTAGAGGAGTTTTCTGGAGTGATAACATGCACAATCTCAATGTTGTCCTGGTAGAGATGGAAGGCATCTAGAAAGTTTCAGTGATATATGGATGAATGTTGTATTGGCTAAAGTAGTTGTATGATCATATATTTATGCATAAGAACTTTCCAGTATGAATATTCCTTATGATATGTTTCTAACCATACAAATGCATTTGACTTGTAGGAAAGATCACATACATAATTGTCTACAAGCAAAGAAGGATAAGACTTGTTCCAAAGAACAAGTGACGACAGTTAAAGATGAAGAATAAATATGGCGAATGCAACAACATCATCAATAAAGAACCTTCCAGCTATGAAGAAGTAACAAAGAAGAAAGGGAAGACCAATTCAAGAAGAATGATGTCTAGGATGCAGTATCGATACCTGAAGAGAAGTTCATAGTTCCATCATGCAATAGATGGAAACATCATGGGATAACACATACATAATGATCTTGATGAATATCTGAACCTATGCTACAAGGTTGATAGAGTATGACAAGCTCACAGATGAGTGTGATAAGAACTTTTGAAAAAGTTCAAGATAGAGGATCTTGGTATCCAGTGATCCTAGATGGATACTACTTGTCACACCGGTACAGAATGTTTCAGTGCATAGAGTATGAAAGACAGAGGGAGAATGATGCTATGCTTTAGAGGGAGTGACTGCAGAAGATCCTGAGGTTCGACATGGTACAACAGGATGGATAGATTACTGGTGAATCTAGGATTTACTGAGAGTAAAGCGGATTCCAACCTTTGCTTCAAGGTTGAAGGTGGAAGATCAGTGATGCTCCTATTATGTGTTGATGCACTACGTTCTAGGCATGGAGGTGTGGACAAGGGAAGTATGCAGTAGAGATCCTGAAGAGGTTCAGGATGATGGAATGCAAGATCGTGACCACACCTATGGCATCAAAGCTGAAGCTATTGAGTGTTTCTTCATCAGAGATGGTTGATGCCACGATGTATCGTCATATGATTTGTTCCTTGATGTACCTGACGAATACAATACCAGATATTTGCTTTGATGTGAACACATTGAGACATGTTCACTTGATGGTTGCAAAGCATGCAGTGAGGTACCTCAATGGTAAAGTTGATTATGGGCTCAAGTATGAGGTGAATCAAAAGATTATGTGGAGTCGTATTGGGAAGGCAGTGCCATTGATAGGAAGTACACTTTGAGGTGCTACTTCAGTATGGGATCAAGTGTGATCTCTTGGTTTGGCAAGATGAAGTCCTACATGGTGCTAAGTACAGCTGAGGCAAAATATGTTGCTACTTGATATTTGGGAGGTAGTATGTTTCTTTTGAAAACTACTATTTGATTTGGTTGATCTAACTTGCATTTTGTTGTATGATGCAGAGAGGAGCAGTGATCCAGATCAAGATCTCTTGAAAGAAGGATTTCTATCATACCTGATGAGACAGGTTTCCCTTGGATGTAATCGGTCCTGGTGAAGCTCGCAATTCATCCTTGGACGTAATTAGCCCTGGTGTGATTCTATGCTAGAAATGGACAAAGTGAAGTTTGAGTAATTCAAGGAGAAGCTTGGTGTTCTTGAGATTGAGGGTCCCTCTAAGGGGAAATGATGAGACCTAGAGCCATTCTGACATGGGAGAGGATTAAGTTCCTTCCATGGTCAGATGTAAGGGCTAAGCCATTCTGTCATGGNCTATTTCCATTCTGGGAATGGAGGTGCCTGGTCAGTTACTAGGAAAACTCAGTCTAGGATTGAGAAGCCATTCTGATGTGAGAGAGGGATGTGTTCCCACTTGATTAGATGTAAGGGCTGAACCATTCTGTCATGGCTAAAGGACTAGGTTCCTCCCATGTCAAATGTGAGTGTTGTCCATTTTGACGAGTAGGTCAGATGTAAGGGCAACTGCCATTCTCTAGGAGAATGGAGGCACCCGGTTAGTTAATAGGTAGCTTAGTCTAGGAATGGGGGCCATTCCGATGTGATGGTAGGATTAGTTCCTACATGATCAAATGTGAGTGCATGCCCTTTCGATGCGATGTGTTTACACTTGGTCGAATGTAACTGCAGTGCCTTTCTAAAAGGATGAGGTCAGATATAAGTGCTGAGCCATTCTAGTGCGATGTGTTTACACATGGTTAGATGTGAGTGTTGTGCCTTTCTGACAAGATGGGGTCAGATGTAAGTGCAGAGCCTTTTCGATGTGATGTGCTTGCACATGATCAGATATAAGTGCTGAGCCATTCTGGCGCGATGTGTTTACACATGGTCAGATGTGAGTGCTGAGTGTGCCTTTCTGACAAGATGAGGTTAGATGTAAGAGCTGGGTGAGCCATTCTAACTTAAGTGTTAGATATAAGTGTTGATGAAGACCTACATGAAGGGTAGGCCTACAATATTGACTCTGTAGAACTTCCTGTGATGAGAAGAATGAAGAAGATAGAACCATTTGATTGAGATAACAAAAGCAGTAATGATGATGATGATTCAGTGATGATCCTGCTTCAATGATGATCTAGATCAAGTAATGATACAGACTTGATGATGACCCAGTAGTGATGATCCTGATCAAGTAATGATCCAGACTTGATGATGATCCAGTAGTGACGATCCCGATCAAGTGATGATATAGACTTGATGATGATCCAGTAGTGATGATCTAGATCAAGTGATGATGTAGACTTGATGACGATCTAGCAGAGATGATCTAGATCAAGTGATGATCCAGACTTGATGATGATCCAGTAGTGACAATCCAGATCAAGTGATGATCTAGAATTGATGACAATCCAGTAGTGACAATCCAGATCAAGTGATGATCCAGACTTGATGATGATCTAGCAGATGCGATCTAGATCAAGTGATGATATAGACTTGATGATGATCCAATAGTGACGATCTAGATCAAGTGATGATCTAGACTTGATGATGATCCAGTAGTAACGATCTAGATCAAGTGATGATCCATACTTGATGATGATCTAGATCCATTGATGATGATCCATATCAAGTGACAAACTAGATCCAGTGATGATGATCCAGATCGAGTGATGATCCAGATCTAGATGAAGATGACTTGAAGATGAAGATCCCCTGAAGATGAAGATGACTTGAAGATGAATATGACCTGAAGATGAAGATGAATTGAAGATGACAAGAACTCGATGATGATCCAGATGATAAAGAGAAGAAGACCTGTGCTGATAAATTGTGTCGAGAGAATACCTTCCTATTTAAGAGGGAGTGTTGATGTAATTGTAACTTTGGAATGTATTTGCTTGTATTTCTTATGTATTGTACCTCGATGTTTATTCTAGGACGTGTCTGTAATTTAATTGAGTCATGTCATGCCTCGATGTTTTGATTGGGAAGTTTATATAATTTAAAAGTCATGTCAAGTCATTGTGGGTAACCCTCCTATTGGTC
Source organism: Pseudotsuga menziesii (assembly GCA_001517045.1). NCBI lineage: Eukaryota > Viridiplantae > Streptophyta > Pinopsida > Pinales > Pinaceae > Pseudotsuga > Pseudotsuga menziesii. The sequence goes on from LPNX010787311.1 coordinate 1,132,255, forward strand.
AAGGGTTAAAGTCCCCATAGTTTTGGGGCTCTAGGGTTATTAGACTATCCTAGTGAAGTCTACCCTAGGTGAGTCATTGTAAGTTGGGGAAATAGTCCCCACCATCTAAGTCAAGGTTAACCCTCCTTGTTGAGAAGAGGGAAAAGTACCCACAAGTTGTGGGGCACTAGGGTTATTAGACACTCCTAGAGATGTCGGCTCTAGTAAGTAATTGTTAAGTGAGGCTGACATGTTGGAGTGTGCTTCAAGTGAACAAAATAATATAAATAGAGAGTAAGCCTCTCTATTTATTATACACATACTCACTCATTGGGGCGCATGAGTGAGAGAGGAGAATCTCTCTCAGTGTGAGAGAGAGAGACAGAAGCTGTGGAGATCATCTTTATTTTTTGGGTTTTACTACTATCATTGGTGCTCATTCTATCTTTGAGGAAGTTGCAGGGTTTTCTCCTTTATGGTTTCCCTGAGGAAAATTCTTTATGTCTCTTATCTCTTGTGTTTTATTGTTGCGCATATTATTCTCTCAGTTAAAGATCCTAATAGCATAATTCTAGCTTAGAATGATAAAAATCTAACAAAGGATAGCTGTTCAAAAATGCATGCTTTCCTCATTAAGTGTTAGGAGCCTCCAATCATATGGTTTCATCTAGAGAATAATTATCTTCATTACAAAATACTGATGGTCCTAATATTCATATGGGCGACGACAGTCAAATTCGAGCTGAAGGAAAGGGTTCTATCAAGTTAAAGCATGGAGTGTTCAGAATTGTACTCTATGTTCCCTTGTTAGCTGCAAATTTGTTATCTGTATATCATATGACACACTTTGGCTCACCAAAGCGAGTACCATTTCATCCTATCTCAGTGGAGATCACATATATCTCAATTGGGAATATTACAGAGAAGTTTTTTGTAAACCATGCCCCAAAGGAATATGAATTCTCACACTTTCTACCATACTCAAATCCAGTACAACATCAGCTATCATTCGAAGGAGGTAAAAATATTATATCTGCACATTTTGTTAATGATGTATTGTATAAAGTTTTAGATTCATAAGATGAGGAAAAAGATCAACATGATCTTGAGATTGAGATTGAGACTCAAGAGGATCTAGATCCAGATCCATCTCCTATTCCAAATTAGAATCCTAAATGTGCCCATAAGCTCATTGAAGAAGCCAAGAATGTTGTTGGGGATCCATATGACAGAACAAGAGTGATGCACCAGTATCAAAATGAGCATGTTGTGCTCTCTCATTCAGTTTTAGCTCCTTTAGTGAGGTGCAACAAGATTCTTGAGAGATGCTACTTGATGGTGAGGACTGATCCACAATTCAACCCATTGAAGAACAAATTGGATCAAGTCACTATTCCTCCAGAAAGAAGAGACAAAGGAAATATTCCGTATTGTATCTATCATCAAATTGGAAGAATATGGAGAGGTTCACATGCACAGTTCCAGGTTGCTGATGCACATAAGAACTAATATTTTGCATTAACGCTCCACATATTTGTAGATTGCAACAATCTTTTCACAAGTTTTTGCTCAAAGAGAAATTTTTTCCCTTAAGTATGGAAGCTTGTTTCTTGATTACTTGCTTATTTTGAGTGGGGGTTTTTCCCATGAGTTTTTCTCATTTTCCTTATTTTATTAAGCAATATTTTATTCATTTGTATTGTATGGGTGACTTTTGGACTAGTTTCTAGGGCCCAAGTTGTCCAAAGTTAGGATTAAGGGGGGTGTTAGGATTAATTAATCCTCCTTTGTCCAATATAGTCTATTTGGTCATTTCCCCCAACTTAGGAAGTTATTATCACTGTAATAGAGTATGGTTTACACACCTAGAGGTTATATTCCAATTACTGTATCTTCATACATGAGTTTATGTGCCTCTGGGACCAATCCCTACATTATAGGATCCCACTTTGAGTGCCACCAATAGTGTCTTTTAGTATACCTTGGTAGGTAAGCAGTTATGCTAAGTTATGTTCTAGTTAGAATCAGTTAGATCACAATCGATTAGCCTAGCACCCGTTTTTCATGCATTCATGGAGTGTGGAACCTTTTGTCCACCTACCTCATCAGTTAACTGATTGTAGACTAATTTAGACATCCTGAGTTAAACTAGTGATCTCCAGCTGTGATTTTTTCCATGCCAGGTTAGCTAAACAATCAATTAGAACTGATAGATTTGAATTCTATCCACAATATTTGAATTATATTTATTGTACTAACACTGTATTACTGATTAAATAATTAGGATTAATGTTGTGATTATCCGAGAAATTCTTGTCCAATTAATCTAAAATTTGTCATGAATTCTTTGATAAGTGTATATTGATCTTAATTATTCCACTACATAATTCCTTTCCAATATCTCTCATATTGGAATGTAAATATGCGTTTCTCAAATTTAACACTATGGCATAGAATACTTGTTGATCTGAACTACAAAGCATTATTGATCATAATCAAGATGGTAACAAGTTTACCAGAGATTCAAGAAGAGCATGATGGCATATGCAAATGATGTGCACAATAAAATATAGTGAAGAATCCATTTCTAAGAAGTGACAACTGCTACACACAAATCTCGTCATCATCATGTGATGAGGTCCAAAACATCAATTATTACCCTGAATCCCAAGTTGTGAAGCAAAAATACTAGCCCAGAATTTAATCTTACATATAGAAACCCAACACCTATTCTACCCTAAAGGAAAGGGTCATTACCTTCTTCAATAATACCTACCATCTCTTGGCAGTAGGTAGTGCCACCACCTTTTCCTCTCATTCAAGGCATAGTTCTATCTTGTCACCGCTCTGTCATAGTGGAGGAGAAGCAGTGCCCTTGGTAAAAAGTTAAAAAAAGAGGTTTCCATGAAGCTTCTCAAAGGAAGGCTTCATGTCACCCTTATCCCTACTCCTGAGGACCACTTGGACTTAAGATATGTCCTTTAGTGATCTCCTATCCACCTCACCCACTATTTACTCAACCATCCCTATCCTACCAAGGCCTATAAAAGAAGGCTCATACCCCATGGTTGCAAGAGAGCAAAGTTATCCCGTTTCATTGAGATTCTGGTCTAAACAAATAGGGTGAGCATAGGAAGAGCAAACTGGAGCTTTTGGGGATAAGGCATTGGCATGAGAAGGCACATCACAAAACTAAGGCACAGGTTGTAATATTTCTTCTTTATTATTAATTCAAAGTTGGTTGCTTTCCCATAAAGTATGTTATGTTATAATCATGTATTTTATTGTTGGATTCCTTAGTCACTGACATAGAATAGTGGATTATATTCTGGTGATTTTTTATCTCGTTTTCTTGTTTCATGTGATTATGTAGGTACACCCATGAAGATCCATCACTATAGGAAACAACTACACCACTCCATCAAAGAGACTCATTCCATATCTCCACAACTTCTAGGGGAATTCTTCCAACTTAGTTATAACTCATTTGTTCTAGATCTTAACCATTCAAACTAGAGGAACAACTCTTGTCCGCAAGAGGTGCATTTTTCCTAGCAACAAATATGGAAAATCCAAAATCCAAGCTCCAATATCTCATTGATTGGATCTACTAGCTTGTATAGTGAGATATTGGTTTGGTATTATTAGATATGTTCAGATCCGAGTTATTCTTACCTTCTGTAATTCATATTCCTATCAATTCATAATTTTAATGCCAGTATTACAGTAGCTAACTTTTCTTTTTCCACCATTGTTTTGTTTATTTATTTCTACAGGACACTGCCCATGCACAGTGGACATTAAGTGGTGCCACCGCTTGTGTGCAGTATTCAGGAAGTGGTGCTACCGCTCTGTTGCAGTGGAAGAGAAGCAATGCCGAGATAGAACTGCTCTGTCACCAACCCTCGAGAAGCAGTGATAGGTAGGCCTTCTACATGCTTGTCATTTCAAGACTTGGTTTGATTTTTTATTTCTGTTCTATGAATGTTTGGGTTTCTTTTCAGAGATCTGAGTAGTTATATTCAAAGTCTAGATGTGGTAAATTCTTGTTTTGTTGAATTCAAAAGCTAGGTTACACTCATCATTTTGATTGCTTATATGCTTGGTTTTCACTTCCGAAAGGAGTGCTTCGAATTTTTTCTCAGTTAGATCTCTTGTGATGCTTGATAAGACTGAAAAGGAAGACTTGCTTACTAGTTTTTGCTTTCATTCTTCACTAATTTTATGAAAGACTTCTTTTTTCTTTTTAAAAATAATTTTTTTTGTTGAGATTTGGTTATAGTTTTTCTTAAAGATGAATTATTGGATCTTTGACTAGACTTATAAGCTTTCAGATCTATGTATTCTTCTTTATTTTTACACTCTTTTCTCATCAAAAGAAAAAAAATATCATAGTTTTAAGTTAGATCTTTCCATTTTTGAAGAAAAATGAAAAAATTACTTAGTGTGCCTTTGAGTATTATTGTATTTTTGTTTAGGAAAAGAGATCTCACCCTATTTGCTTGCTTTCAAAGATTAGATTTGAAGTGTGTTGCTTGTTTGTATTCTAGGAAAGACTTGTTTAGTTGGAATATTTGGGAAATTTTTGGTTTTAAAATGAAATTGAAAAAATGAACACTCTCTCCTTCCCATAAGTAGGCATGCTTTGAATGTTAAAGTGAAAAAATTGCATATCATAATTGCATGGTTTTACTTTTCTGTCATAACTCCATACATTCGCCTAACCGTTCAACTTAAAATTAACGGTAGCTATAGGTTAAAAATATTAGTAAATTGAGTGGTAGGTTAGAGGCGTGTTCCAACATCGTAAAACATAAGAGCCGTCGTTTATTTCCTGCACTACAACTCGAGACCTGCCCGATTCTTCCATATACTGTCGGTATATAGAACTTCCTTTCACATATCCTTGAGGTATATTGAAAGGTACTTCACGTACTTGATTTTATATCGGAAGGCCCCTGGTGAACGGTTGTGCACTAGACAACACTACTATGGATTTGAACTCCCATGTACCTTGCGTATATAGGGACGCCCTTCTAGGATTCCCGAGACCATCTAAGAAAATCCATTTTGGCCGTCTTGTTGGTGCAATACACCGAGAAAAGAACTCAGGGAGATTACTACGCATGTACCATCCAAGTAGTTGGGTATTCAAGTGAGGGACAGTTGATCCTCCTCACCGTGTTTTATTGGTTGACCCTGTGGTATGTAGCGAGTTGTAAAAACTTGACAATCCTAGTGAGGAACCGGCTTGTATCAGCCCCTCTTGTCACTTAAGTTTGCTTGTGGCCTGTATTTTATGTAGGAGAAGTTTTGTGTGAATTTTCTAGTTTTGAAACCCTAGGTTAGGTTTTATGGACCATACAATTTGGCTATGTTTCAGTTGAGATGATCTAGAAGAAACCAGGGTTTACCATTTGAATTTCCATAGATCAAGAAGCTGCAACTGACTCCCATGTGGAAGGAATCCCAGTTGTGGAAAGCAGAGAACAATTCACTGCTTACGTTAATCCCTTGGTCCAACAGCCTCCTACGACTGACACTTCTTTTCATTCCTCAATGGAAGGTCATATTGATAGTCCTCTTGAAATAGAATATGGCCCTAATGCCCCTTTTTGGAGAACTTCTATGGGTCAAGCCCTTTCTGAATTTGGGGTTACTAGACCTTCTTTTGAGAACCCTCCACTGGGTGAACATGAGTATAGAAGGATCCAAGCATATCTTTATCGTGCTCAAAATTTTCAAGAGAGAGTAGAAAGAATTATTCCCTCACCTATACCTCACAAAGAACCTATGTCAGCTCTTTTACCTTGTATTTCAGATCCTTTTCATTCTGGATATTGTTCACTTTTCAAGACTTTGGATCCTATTGAAGATCTTCTAGTTCATGGTGTGACTCCTCATAATCCAGGTCAAACCTCCGACCCTACAATTTCAAATCCTAGGTATGTTTCTAGTGCTCCCATACCTTCTGTAGGTGGGGGGAAATACTTAGCTCAAATGGTATCAGTTCATTCCAATCCCGGAAGGAAACCCTCGACGTGAGTTATGTTATCTGATAGTGTAGTTTATACTAGTGCTAGAAATACTTCTATGGTAGGAAAAACCGCAGTGGTTGTTCCTCCCACCCACACCAATATGGTAAATCCTCTATCAATTTTAGGCCAATCCTCAGGGGTACAACCTGTAGTCAACCTACCTTGTTGGGGTTATGGTTACCCAGGGAATCAACTACCTGTAGGAAATATGAACTATCAACCTACATCTACATGAACTATGTATCTTAGAATCCCTTGCCCTGGAAACACGTTTATGCCATGGGGGAAACCTGGTTGGTCTTACATGCCAACCATGGGAGGAATACCTATTCATACTGTTTGAGGTTTTGGAGGGATACCTTATGGTGTCCCACCCTTTGGAGGTCCACGAGGTGGAGGCTCACCTAGCAGAGGTTGACCTTACAAAGGACCACCATAGAGAGGACCACCACCTGGGGGCCCACCACTTGGAGGCCCACCTTCAGGAGGGCCACCACCTGGAGGCCCACCTTTGGGAGGTCCACCACCTGGGGATCCACCTTCTGAGGGACCACCACATAGAGGTACACAACCACCCAGAGTTCCACCACCTGGAGGCCCGCAACCTCTAGGTGTCCCTCCTCCCATAGGTCCACCCCCTTTGGGAGGATCTTCGGGAGGATCATATTCCTATCGACCAGCCCAAAATCCTGTGTATCAGTCAACTTATGGTCCTACTAGCCTGCATACACCTTATCAATACTACCACTATGTCGAACCTAATCAACAAATTCCATTCCTAGCAACTTTGGACTTGCCCAATTTTTCCATGTTGATTATTGATCCCATTCAGCACAACCCTTCGTGGCCTTCTATTCCATTCAAGTTACCATCAGACATTCCAATGTTTGATGGGAAGCAGTGAGATGATCCCAAAAATCATGTCATGAATTTTCATCTATGGTGTTCTTCAAACTACTTGATGGATGACTCTATTCGTTTGAGACTCTTTCAACAGAATTTGACTAGTACGGCTGCAAAGTGTTATATTGAACTTCCACAACATTTTTTTGTGGATTTTGGCTCATTGGCAGCCATTTTTCTCACACACTTTCAACTACCCATTCATTATGAAACTGTTATAGACCTTTTGACCTCACTATGTCAAAACAATTCCACACATATATCGGACCATATCCATGAGTGGTGAAGGTGGAGAGGACTTATTAAAGCTCCCATACCAGACCAACTATTAGCTGATTGGTTCATGAAATCCTTGTTGCCTCCCGTTAACACTCCATTTGAAACAATCGATTTATAGGCTCGAAAAAGTTCTAGGAAAGTTTCATTCCTTTAAAACATTATGTGAACACCATTCAGTTTATTAGAGGCATATGGTCCATGTTTTAGAACCGTCAGATAATGAAGAGAGATCAATCTACGATGATAGACTCTCCCAGAGGTAAAAGCTCATGCCTGCAAGGACGATAGAGACAGACGTCATAACCCAACGATATAGGATCACAAGGAAGAAGAGCAACGATAGATCATAGTTTTGTCCCAAGACACATGAGAACGGTCGAAGTTTGGCTTTAGCTGAGTCCGTTAAAGCGGGAAAACATATAGAAGGACGAGATCAGGACAAAGCCCGATCAACGGCTCAAAATAGTTTTGCTGAGAAAACATGCTCGATGGTAGGAGCTTTTCCAAATCGTGAAATGTTTAAAAGCCAAAAAAGTTTGACGGTGAAGATGAAATTAGAAGCAGATCTAGGGTCCCAACCGATTTTGCAAATCAGACTTGTACAGATAAAGTCACAATTTCAAATCATGAAAAGGGGTACCAGCCGCTAACATTGACGGTCACGACAAAGACGCGAATGGATCTATAGTCAAGGTTCTTTTCACAATCTGAATCAGCATGAACAATGTCATGAGCCTGGTTCGTGAAGAGGTGGTAGGACCCACTCGGATCAATGGTTGCATGGAGGGGTCAATCCCGATGGACGGATAAGAACACGTCACAATCCAAAGATGCCCGTTGTATCAAGAAAGGTGAAAGTGGAAGCCGAGGTAAAGAAACATGGATGGTGGATGTGAAAGCTCCCCCTCCAAATCAGAGGGCTAAGGATGCCTCCATGCTGTAGGTATCATATCCAGTGCAGAGATGACAGGGGAAGGGATGTTCATACGTGTAATTTTCTTCCTGGTAGATTGGTCGATTCTTGAATGCCATTTGTAGCATGCGTACATGTGAAATCATCCCTGTGGCAGAGTCACATTGCACAAAGACAAGTGGCTTTTGTGTGAGTTGGCCTGCATAAGTAAGGGAAGTAACCGGCAAACCCGCCACTCACATAGGGCGAGGCCAACACAAAGGAGAAAACCGTTCTATTTCCTACATCATAGAATGAGAAAGCATGGGAGTGTCTACTTTATGAGCCTTGTGGCATGGATCAGCTGTACGAGGTGGTGTCCAAAAAATACTTCCCACAGCAGATGGTAAGGTTCCATGGCCGCTGAAACGACAGGACTAGATCCCCAGCAAGTAAAGGATCACTGTGCTCATGCCCTCACACATGCTAATACAAAAATAAAACACTCAATGACAGAGTTTGCGAGAATTTTGACCATCCATTGCAAGGGTTAGTCTCGAAGCCTTATATATACTGCTTTCGAAACAATGGGAGTGAGCTAACATATCTCCAAAACTCGAGTCTCTACCTCTTCATGAATCTACAAAGGCCCAAATATTTTGGCTATGAAGATCTGGTTTGAGAAGCTTGTCCATCCAGGGGTGCTAATGGTTGGTGACAAAATTTCCACACTCACCAGCCACCTTGGTATTGCATGCTAAGGATGACACCAGCCATCGGGGCCCAGACGTGGATAATTTTGAGAGATACACCCGCCTTCAGACAACTTCACCCCTGATGACGTGGTGCTAGGACACTTACTCCATGTAAGTGTTTTTTCAAGAACCCCTGATACCATCACTACCCCCAAAGCCTCTATAGAAGGAGACAGTCTTAGATTGCTCTGTGTATAGGCATTTGTTTGAATTCCACTTACCGAGGGTGATGGGGCTGGTGTAGATATGATACACCTTATTGCCTATGGGAGAGTCCACCTCACTGAGGGTGAAGAGTACAAGAATGAAAAGAAACTGAAAAGGCTTGCCTCATCTAGAAGCAACACTACCCTTGTTTTGAACACCACGTCCAACAGTGTTACCCAAAGAAGAAAGAGGTGTCAGATGAGGTTGAGCAAGGGAAAGTTACAAACTACCCTACCGGTGTGCGCCCACACTGAAAGCCGCATTTGAACACAGTGGAAACACATGCCTCAAACAGAGAAGGAGGCGTCATACTCATAATCCATAATAACAGCCAAGCACGTCAAGTTTTCACTCGGGCCGAATGCACCCACTAGCTCCATAATGTTTGTTTATATTTGTAAAACGTGGCAATAGTTCCACTCTCTATACTATTAATGCATGATTGTGACTGGAAACAATTTCTTAGGTTTGTTTCAGAGAATAATCTCAGCACTGAAGTATTATAAATGAAATCCTGATAGAGGGAAGAAGCGTTAGCTAGAGGGTTGGGAAACCTTCAAGGGCTAGGGTTCTTTGTTGTAAAATAAGATCTGGTGCCTGTGTTATGAATAAAAATTGCAGAGGAAGAGTTGTTTCTTAAGATAGAGATTCATGTGTCATTGCTTCTTTGAATAAGTATTTTCTTTACGTGAAATATGCATCTTGTCTTCATTCCAGTTTGTTGATTTCTTTCATGTCTGTAATTGAGTGTATAATAGTTAGGAATTCATACATGCTATGCTCCACCTGTTGTTTCATACATTTATCATGTTTTCTTCTAAAGCTATGTGGAATTCATCTTGTTGGTGCTCCGCGTGATGGGCTGTCCTCTCTCATCCACTAACCACCCGCTAAATATCTCTTGATTATGAGATCAATGGCTATCTTGCCTCTATTTACAACCCCACGTGATTCTTTTCCTCATGCAAATGTCTCCTACTCGGGTTTTTGACTCCATTGCCAATGGTCCCTTGCCCTAATAATCCCACCTGCATCTCACGTCACTCTACTTTTTCCCGTTTCAGGAATTTGGCCTCCTGACCATCCTTGAGCAAATATCTTATGTAGAGTAAAATATGAAGACAAGCGAGAGATCTTTGTCTGATTGCGCAAGGCTCGGGACACAGCCTAAAGCAGTTCTGCTGTTACCTGGGAGCGGGCCTTCCTTTAGCCTTGGGGCTCAATCTCAATGCTAATAAAATGGCATCGTTGCCAGGGAATAAATTGAAGATCCTCCCTGGGAAAAATGACATGGTTTTAGATCTAATTGTTGATGGTGAACATGATCAGACATCAAGAAGGTTGAGAACTTTTCACCTGGTGACTCCACTCTTAAAGGGTTCAGTCTTTAATGACTCCACTGGTGGTACGACCCAGAAATCGAATGATAAAAAAGAAAATGGGCAAGCTCCATCCAAAAAGTGAACCCCTTGTAAGGCTCAAAGAATGCATGGTGGAAGGTTAAGATGCTCGAGTCTACGTTTCTTCCAATAAGATTTGTCTTATCTTGTAGGTTTGTTCCTATCTCTCCCTAGATTCATCAAAACAACCTTCTATGGCCCATTTCATTCTGAGCAGAGCTATGAATACATTCCTATTTATCCTTCTTTACGAATCGAAAGAATTGTGCCATCTTGTACATCTGGTTTAGACCTATATTTTTCTATAGAGGCCCACGATGTCAAAGGTTTCCCTTGTGAAATTCATGAGACCTCAGATGATAGTGTAACTATTGCACCTAACCTGGTCTCTCCCATTTATCCAAGCCGGTACAAGCCGCTACAACTACTTCCCATCCTCCATGATTTTCCCATAAAACATTACAAATACCTCCCCAAATTTGATGGAGAACCCAAAGGATTCATTGCTGAGAAAAATTTACAAACCTTTGAGCATTTCTCTGACCATTTTGAGATAGAACATGATTATATCTACATGAGGGATTTCGCCTAGTCCTTGCAAGGATATGCTAAAGAATGGTTCAAGCACTTGCAGCCTAAGTCCATCAACATTTGGGAAGGGTTTTCTTGCACCTTCTTAAAGTTTTGGGGTAGGAGAAGGCCATTGGATCAAATACTTTCAGAATTTTATTCCTTGAAGAGACATGAGGGTGAAGCCTTATCTAGTTTTAACAGAAGGTTCACAAGCTTTTATTATAACATGCATAAGGAGGTCCAACCTCTTGAGAACGCTGCTAAAATGTATTATGCAGCCACCTTTCGTCCCGAGCTCTCCTTGCTTCTTTTGGAAAGAAAATCAACCACTCTGTAGCATATGTTTACTGATTGTTTGGAGGTTGAGGAAAACCTTAAGATGTCAAAAATATTATCAAGCCAGGGCAGTGGTGGTGAAATAAAAGATACATCAAAATTGGTTGGTCCCTACAAGCAGAATGGGGGAGTCCCGGTCTTGCTAAATCCCTCTCCTAGTATACGGAAAGATGACCAACCCGATATAGGAACATGTGGTCCTGCAGGCCTATTCTATGAAGATTGTGACCTGTGCCGCCCTGGGTCCATACAAGATGATTTTAAGAAGGAATTTGGTGCACCTGTGTACAATGAATATGAGGAAGAATACCTGAGAAGCTTGCCATTGAACTAGGACCTACTGATGGAGAGGACCAAGATACTATGCGAAGTTGGGAGGTTAAAGTAGAAAATGGAAATAAGGGAACTGAAGATGATAACCTACCCTTGTGTAATGCCTCTTTTGAATTAATACGACACATGATTAGAGCCTCTAAGAAAAAATAGAAAGAATGGCATATGGTGCAGTCCAGAAACCTGTATGTAAGTGGAGATGATAAAAAGAAATTGCCATGCAATCGCTCTCCAGCTACCGATACATCGGGGGTTTGTGATGAGGTGTCAAGCCATACAAAAGGATGCAGTAGCCCTCAAATAAATATGTTTTCCAATATTATGCCTTCAAAAGAACCACCTCACACAGGAGGAATATGCCTACTCAGTTCCACTAGAGAAGCGGGAGACCTCCCTCTTGAGGCACATCAAGCTCTTGTTGCAGAAATTTCAGGCGAAAAGGGGATTTTCATTGAAGAAAGATTTTGTGGGCCCTCTTCTACAATCTTCCAAGTATCATCCAGACAAATCACTAGAAGAAGGGAGTTCCAGACGTCCTTACCACGAGCAAAAGATAGAGTACGTTGGAGGTTGCCATGTTTTCTATGACCCCATAGCAGGGTGCATGGAAGGGCTGGGTAAGGAAGATGACTAGTCACATTACTGCTTTAGAGAGAAATCTATTCGTCATTTCCCTCTCCCTTTATCTATTTCATTTCTTACCATCAAGCAGGAAAAAAGAACAAAATTATTGGGCAAGTTGCTTGATTGGCTTCATAGGAACAAATAAGCTTGGCAATAATCGAGCATTTCCTTCATTGCTAGTTTTGTTTGTTTTCATTTTCAATTGCAAGCATAGGTTTTGTAGTCAAGAACATCATTTGCAGGAGTGGCGTGAATTCACTGAAGCAATAGCTCAGAGAAGAATGGATATTTCAAAGAAAGATTGAAGACAACCCAATGGTTTTGGCACTTGGTCTACGTGGGTTCTTTGTTACCTCATTGGGAGGATAGAATCCCTCGTGGATCCAACTGTTAACACTTCATTTGAAACAGTCGATTTAGAGGCTCGACAGAGTTTGAGGAAAGTTCCATTCCTTTAAAACATTATGTGAACACCATTCAGGTTATTAGAGGCACATGGTCCACGTTTTAGAACCGTCAGACGATGAAGAGAGATCAATCCATGGTGATAGACTCTCCCGGAGGTAAAAGCTCACGGCTGCAAGGAAGATAGAGACAGGCATCATAACCCACGATCCAGGATCATAAGGAAGAAGAGCAACGATAGATCATATTTTTGTCCCAAGACACATGAGAACGATCGAAGTTTGGCTTTAGCTAAGTCTGTTAAAGTGGGAAACATATGGAAGTCCAAGATCAAGACAAAGCCCGATCAATGTCCCGAAACAGTTTAATGAGAAAACATGCTCTATGGTAGGAGATTTTCTAAATAGCAGAATGGTTAAAAGCCAGAAAATTTTGACGACGAAGATGAAATCAAAAGCAGATCTCCATTCCCAACTGATTTCGCAAATCAGACTTGTGCAGATAAAGTCGTGATTTTAAATCGCAAAAAGGGGTACCAGCCGCTAACATCAACGGTCACGAAAAAGAAGGGAATGGATCTACGGTCAAGTTTCTTTTCGCAATCCAAACCAACACGGACAATGTCACGAGCCCGGTTCGCAAAGAGGTGGTAGGACCCACTCGGATCGACGGTTGCATGAAGGGGTCAATCCTGATGGATGGATAAGAACACGTCACGATCCAAATATGCCCGTTGTATCAAGAATGGTGAAAGTGGCAGTTGAGGTAAAGAAACGTGGATGGTGGATGTGAAAGCCCCCCCCCCCCCAAATTAGAGGGCTAAAGAGGCCTCCATGCTACAGGTATCATATCCAGTGTGAAGATGNCACCTCCCAGTAGATTGGCCGGTTCTTGCATGCCATTTTTAGTGTGTGTATAGGTTAAATCATCCCTATGGAAGAGTCACATTGTGCAAATATAGGCATATTTTGTGTGAGTTGACCTACATAAGTAAGGGAGGTAGCCGATGAACCCGCCGCTCACACAGGGCGAGGCCAACACAAAGGAGAAAACCGTTCTATTTCCTACATCACAGAACAAGAAAGCATGGGAGAATCTACTTCATGAGCCTTGCAGCATGGATTAGCTGTACTAGGTGGTGTCCAAAAAATACTTCCCACAGGAGACGTTAAGGTGCCACGGATGACAAAACGACATGACTAGATCCCCAACAAGTAAAGGATCACTTTACTCACGCCCTCACACATGCTGATGCCAAAATAAACCACTCGATGATAGAGTGTGCAGGAATGTTGACCAGTCATTGCAAGGGTCAGTCTTGAAGCCTTATATATACTACTTTCAAAAAACTGTGAGTGAGTTAACATATCTCCAGAACCTGAGTTTCTGCCTCTTCACGAATCTACAAAGGCCCAAAGAGTTTCACAATGAAGATCTGGTTCGAGAAGCTTGTCCGTCAAGGGGTGCTGATGGTTGGTGAGAAAATTTTCACACTCACCCGCCACCTTGGTATTGCATGCCAAGGATGACACCAGCCATTGGGGCCCAGATGTGAATAATTTTGAGAGATACACTCACCTTCAGACACCTTCACCCCCGATGATGTGGTGCTGGGACACTTACTCCTCGAAAGTGTTTTTTCAAGAACCCCCGATACCATCGCTGCCCCCAAAGCCTCTACAAAAGGAGACAGCCTTAGATTGCTCCCTGTATAGGCATTTGTTTGGATGGGAGTATCAGGGGTCTAAAGCACGCACAACCCTATTTGTGAAGTCCACTTACCAAGGGTGATGGGGCTGGTGTAGATATGATACACCTTATTGCTTGTGGGGGATCCCACCTCACTGAGGGTGAAGAGTACAAGAATGACAAACCACCGAAAAGGCTTTCCTCAGCTAGAAGCAATGTTTCCCTTCTTTTGAACCCCAGGTCCAATAGTGTTACCCGAAGAATAAAGAGGTGGAAAATGAGGTTGAGCAGGGGAAAGTTACAAACTTCCTTGTTGATGTGCGCCCACACCGAAAGCCGCATTTGAAAGAGAAGGAGGCATCATACTCATAATCCATAATAACAGCCAACCAAGTCAAGTTGTCATTTGGGCCAAATGCACCCATTAGCTCCATAATGTTTGTTTATATTTTTAAAATGTGGCAATAGTTCACTCTCTATATTGTTAATGCATGATTGTGACTGGAAACAATTTCTTAGGTTTGTTTTAGAGAATAATCTCAGCACTGAAGTATTATAAATGCAATCCCGAAAGGGGGAAGAAGAGTTAGATGGAGGGTTGGGAAACCTTCAAGGGCTGAGGTTATCTATTGTAAAATAAGATCTAGTGCCTATGTTATGAATACAAATTGTAGAGGAAGAGTTGTTTCTTAAGACAGAGATTCATGTGTCATTGCTTCTTTCAATACATATTTTCTTTATGTGAAATGTGCATCCTGTCTTCATTCCATTTTGTTGATTTCTTTCATGTCTGTAACTGAGTGTATAATAGTTAGGAATTCATACATGCTATGCTCCACCTATTTTTTCAGACATTTATCAAGTTTTCTTCTAAAGTTGCATGGAATTGATCTTACTGGTGCTCTGTGCGATGGGATGTCCTCTCTTGTCCCCTAATCGCCTGCTAAATATCTCCTGATCGTGAGATCGATGGCTATCTTGCCTCTGTTTTCAACCCCACACAATTATTTTCCTCATGCAAATGTTCCCTACTCAGGTTTTTGACTCCATTGCCAATGGTCCCTTGCCCTGATAATCCCACCTACATCTCACATCACTATATTTTTTCCTATTTCAAGAGTCTGGCCTCCTGACCATCCTTGAGAAAATATCTTACATGGAGTAAAATATGAATATAAGTGAGAGATCCCTCTTTGTCTTTGCAAGGCCAGAGGCACAGTCTAAAGTGATTCTACAGTTACCTGGGAGCGGGCCTTCCTTCAGGCTTGGAGCTAAATCCCGGTGCTGACAAACTAGTGTCGTTGCTGGGGAAGAAATTGAAGATCCTCCCTGGGAAAAACAACATGGTTTTAGATCTGATTGTTGATGGTGAACAATGATTAGACATCAAGAAGGTTGAGCACTTTTCACCTGGTGACTCCACTCTTGAAGGGTTCAGACTTCAGTGACTCCACTGGTGGTGTGACCCAAAAATCGAATGATCAGAAAAAAGACAGGTAGGCTCCATCCAAAAAGTAAACCCCTTGTAAGGCTCGAAGAATGCATGGTGGAAGGTTTAGATGCTCAAGTCTATGTTTCTTCCAAGAAGCTTTGTCTTATCTTGTAGGTTTGTTCCTATCTCTCCCTAGATTCATCAAAACAACCTTCTATGGCCCATTTCATTCTGAACAGAGCTATTAATACATTCCTGTTTATCCTTCTTTACGAACCGAAAGTGTTGTGTCATCTTGTACATTTGGTTTAGACCTAGATTTTTCTCCAGAGGCCCACGATGTCCAAGGTTGCCCCGGTGAAATTCATGAGACCTCGGATGATAGCATAACTATTGCACCTAACTTGGTCTCTCCCATTTATCCAAGCTGGTACAAGCCGCTACAACTGCTTCCGATCGTCCATGATTTTCCCACGAAACATTACAAATACCTCCCCAAATTTGACGGAGAACCCAAAGGATTCACTGCTGAGAAACATTTACAAACCTTTGAGCATTTATCTGACCTTTTTGAGATAGAACATGATGATGTCTACATGAGGGATTTCGCCCAGTCCTTGCAAGGAGATGCTAAAGAATGGTTCAAGCACTTGCAGCCTAATTCCATCAACACATGGGAAGAGTTTTCTTGCACCTTATTAAAGTTTTGGGGTAGGAGAAGGACACTGGATCAAATACTTTCAGAATTTTCTTCCCTGAAGAGACATGAGCATGAGGCCTTATCTAGTTTTAACAAAAAATTCACAAGCTTTTATTATAACATGCCTAAGGATGTCCAACCTCCTGAGAACACTGCTAAAATCTATTATGTAGCCACCTTTCCTCCCGAGCTCTCCCTGCTTCTTTTGGAAAGAAAATCAACCACTCTGCAGCATATGTATACTGATTCTTTGGAGGTTGAGGAAAACCTTAAGATGTCAAAAATATTATCAATCTATGGCAGCAGTGGTGAAACAAAAGATACATCAAAATTGGTTGGGCCCTACAAGAAAAATGGTGGAGTCCCGGTCCCGCTAAATACCTCTCCTGGTATACAGAAAGATGATCGGCCTGATACATGAATATGTGGTCCTATAGGCCTATTCTCTGAAGATTGTGACCTGTGCCACTGTGAGTCTATACAATATGATTTTAAGAAGGAATTCGGTGCACTTGTGTACGATGAATATGAGGAAGAATACTTGTAGGCTATACCTGAGAAGCTGGCCATTGAACCAGGACCTGCTGAAGGAGAGGACCAAGATACTATGTGAAGTTGAGAGGTTAAAGTAGAAAGGGTGATAAGGGCACAGAAGGTGATAAGATAACCTTATGTAATTCCTCTTTTGAATTAATACGACACATGATTAGAGCCTCTAAGAAAAAATAGAAAGAAGGGGAGATGGTGCAGTCCAGAAACCTGTATGTAAGTGGAGATGATAAAAAGAAATTGCCATGCAATCCCTCTCCAGCTACCGATACATCAAGGGTTTGTGATGAGGTTTCAAGCCATGGAGAAGGATGTAACAACCCTCAAATGAATACATTTTCCAATATTATGCCTTCAGAAGCACCACCTCACACAGGAGGAATATACATACTCAGTTCCACCGGAGAAGCGGGAGACCTCCCTCTTGAGGCACATCAAGCTCTTGTTGCAAAAATTTCGGGTGAAAAAGGGGCTGTTTCATTGAAGAAAGATTCTTTGGGACCTCTTCTACAATCTTCCAAGTAACAGCTGGACAAATCACTAGAAGAAGAGAGTTCCAGACGTCTTTCCCATGAGCAGAAGACAGAGTACGTTGGAGGTTACCGTGCTTTCTATGACCCCATAGTAGGGTACATGGAAGGGTTGGGTAAGGATGATGACTGGTCACATTACTGATTTAGAGAGCAGTCTATTCATCATTTCCCTCTCCCTTTATCTATTTCATTTATGACCATCAAGCACAAAAAAAGAACAAAACTATTGGGCAAGTTGCTTGATTGGCTTCATTGGAAGTCCGATTTCACTTAATCGTACTTGTGCACTAAATTAGGTAGAGTAGGTAGGAACAAATAAGCTCAACAATCATCGAGTGTTTCCTTCATTGCTATTTTTGTTTGTCTTCATTTTCAATTGCAAGCAGAGGTTTTGCAGTCAAGAACATCATTTGCAGGAGTGGCATGAATTCACTGAAGCAATAGCTCATAGAAGAATGGATATTTCAAAGCAAGATTGAAGACAGCCCAATGGTTTTGGGACTTGGTCTATGGGGGTTCTTTGTTACCTCACTGGGAGGATAGCATCCCTCATGGAGCTAGTTTTTAACACTCTGTTTGAAACAGTTTATTTAGAGGCTCGATAGAGTTCGAGGAAAGTTCCATTCCTTTAAAACATTATGTGAACACCATTCAGGTTATTAGAGGCACATGGTCCATGTTTTAGAACCATCATATGATGAAGAGAGATCAATCTACAGTGATAGAATCTCCTGTAGGTAAAAGCTCATGGCTCTAGGGATGATAGAGACAGGCGTCATAACCCAACGATCCAGGATCACAAGGAAGAAGAGAAACGATAGATTGTAGTTTTGGCCCAAGATGCATGAGACGGTCGAAGTTTGGCTTTAGCTGAGTCCATTAAAGTGGGAAAACATATGGAAGGACAAGGTAAAGACAAAGCTCGATCAACGGCCCAAAATAGTTTCACTGAGAAAACATGCTTGATGTTAGGAGCTTTTCCAAATCACAGAATGGTTAAAAGCTAGAAAAGTTCGACGACGAAGATGAAATCAAAATCAGATCTATGGTCTTGACCGATATTGCAAATCAGACTTGTGTAGATAAAGTTGCGATTTCAAATTGGGAAAAGGGGTACCATCCGCTAACATCGACGGTCATGAAAATGAAGGGAATGGATCTACGGTCAAGGTTCTTTTCACAATCTGAACCAGCACGAATAATGTCATGAGCCCCATTCACAAAGAGGTGGTAGGACCCTCTCGGATCAACGGTTGCATGAAGGGGTCGATCCCGATGGACAGATAAGAACACATCATGATCCAAATATGCCCATTGTATCAAGAAAGGTGAAAGTGGAAGCCGAGGGAAAGAAACATGGATGGTGGATGTGAAAGGTCCCCCCCCCCAAATTGGAGGGCTAAGGAGGCCTCCATGTTGTAGGTATCATATCCAGTGTGGAGATGACAGTGGAAGCGACGTTCATACATGTAATTTGCCTCCCGGTAGATTGGCCAATTCCCAGACGCCATTTGTAGCATGTGTACAGGTGAAATCATCCCTGTGGAAGAGTCACATTGCGCAAAGACATGCATCTTTTGTGTGATTTGACCTGCATAAGTAAGGGAGGTAGCCGACGAACCCACCACTCACACAGGGTGAGGCCAACGCAAAGGAGAAAACTGTTGCGTTTCCTACATCACAAAATGAGAAAGCATGGGACCATCTACTTCATGAGCCTTGCGGCATGGATTAGCTGTATGAGGTGGCATCCAAAAAATACTTCCCACAACAGACGGTAAGGTGCCACGGCTGATGAAATGATAGGACTAGATCCCCAGCAAGTAAAGAATCACTTTGCTCATTTCTGCACACATGGTGATACCAAAAGAAAACACTTGATGAAAGAGTGTGTGGTAATGTTGACCAGTCATTGCAAGGATCAGCCCTGAACCTGTTACCACCTAAGTTGTACTTAGTGGTGTTCTATCAAGTGATCCTGGTGAACCGGATAGGGATAACTTGTTCGGACTTCAGAGAACTTTCAGTCTTGCTTCCGGGAAGCTTTGTTGTATCATATCACATGTTCATACCCCATGGGGGAATTGTAAT